>VZTZ01001097.1:362277-431097 GCA_013400955.1 Drymodes brunneopygia
GGGGGGGGAGTGTAATTCACAGCCTTTTAAATGCACAGAGAGTGATGAATAGTAGCAGGTGTCATTTTCATTTTTGCAGATTCCCAAAGAGGAGACAATACTTGGAATGAGAAAATTGCCATCATGAGTCAACAAGGTTATGTTGCAGCTCCCCCATATTCCCAGTCTCAGCCAGGAATAGGAGGTTATGGACCACCTAATTCTTCAATTCATTATGGACATTATGGGGACCCTAACTCCTCATACTCAGCACCTCAACCAGGTATTTTTTTGGCTTAAAATTGTTTTCAGAGTCTATTTTTCTGTGATGATGTTCTGCATCTCTTTTTAACTTGGGTAAATTTTACACTGATACTACAACAGGAAACAGAAAAAAGTTTTACCCAGTTTCTCTAAACCTTCTTATTAAAGACAGCAGGAGTTGAGTTACTCTAATCAAATACTGAATATAGTCAGAATTCTGATAAGAGATGCTTCTGGTAATTGACTTATTAGAACACCTGGGGTAAATACTGGTTTTCATACCAGGTGATTTTTTTATGTTAGAGTAATTTAAAGGGGAAATAGTTCAAGAAATGCAGTTTGAAAGGATGTTCATTCAGCACTGCTATTTACATAAATTACAGTTTCTTCACGGTCACTATACTAGATCTGAATTAAGAACCATTTTCAGCAGAGGAGAGCAGGTTCTACACATGGAATCTCTTTTTGTTTTTATTTTTTAAAGTTGTTTTAAGTTTTTATTCTTACCTTGGTCTCTGAAATCAAAGGGACCTCTTGTTTCTACCTTGAAATATAACTGGGTGACAGGGAAGTACCACTGCCCCAAACTGGCAGTTGCAGGGTTTGTTTGTTCATTGCTTCTTTCTTACTGTCCCTCTTGGGTTCTTTGCTGGGGAATTATGAACTGCTGTTTGTTCCTTTTTTACTCTCTCGTAGTTTTTCATACCTGCTTTTATAATTGACCAGAAATCTGTGCTTTCCAACAGAATCGCTGAGATTGGAAGGGACTTCCGGTCCTGCCCCTCTGCTTGAGCAGGATGACCCAAAGCTGTTAATCTTAATGCTAGAGCAGAGCTGCACACCTGCATTTCTTGCCCATCTTTCATATGGGATTTTACATAAAAGTGCTTAATCTTTTGCAGGTGTGTCAAAATCAACTGTGCCTTTCGGATCTCCAGCTCCAGTTGGGCCTCCACCACCTGGTGCACAGCAATTCAGCCAGAACAGTTTCCAGAATGGATCTGGTACACCAGGACAGCAGCCACACAGGTGACTGGAAAGGATTAATACCTGACATCCAAGTGCTTTGACCTCTGTTACCTCTCTGTGAAGGAGACAGGAATGGGAAGGGGAGAAAACAGGGACACGTGAAAGCTGTAAAAAGAAACATTTGAAAAAAGGTTGTATGAGGGGATAGCCAAGCTTTATTACACAATACTTGTGTTGCAGGTAAAGTGGGTCAATATGCAGCTCTTTTATTTAATTCTGTTGAATATTAATTATTTTGCACATCTCCCAGGAGTGGCAAAATTAGTTTGTGTGCCCATAGCTCCTTCAATTTTAGTGGACTTTACACCATTTTACAACATTTTCCTTGTAGTTTATTGAAATCTTAATTTTCTTCTGTGATTGCTAGTTGTTCTATAGTTATTTCATGTCACGATAGGAAAGCCTGTTTGTTATCAGTGTGGGAAGGTGGACCCAAAAAGACTGATCAGTTGTTCAAGATGAGGTACTCATGCACAGGGAGAAGTGGTGGTTGTCCTGAAGATGAAAAAACAAGGTGAAGTCAGGTTGACATGACCCAAAAAAAACCGGTTCTTTTCCTTAGCTTCCAGTCATTGCCCTGACAGCTGCACATCTCCTGTTCTTCACCTGATATTGTTTTTATTCCAAAATTGCTCAGAGCTACTGTTCTAGGCCAGGAAGTATCCAGATGAAAATCTGAAGTAAAGTGAATTCTACTTCTCTTGAAATAGCTGGGCCCGTCCTCAGTTTTACAAGGGGGCACAGGAAAATCCGTGGTGATTGTCTCTGGGACATAGCCTGAGATCTTATTTTACCAGAGTGAAATAATCTGGTAGAAAATACCTTTGTAAGCCCTGTGTGTTTTACTGCCTTCTTTTCTTTAGTTATTTTTCTTGCATTCATGTTTTCTTTATCAGATAGTAATGAAGTTTTTCCCTACCTGCATCTTCTTTTTTTCCTCTACTACAGAGAACTTCTTGACAGTTTCTCACTTCCTTTTCTTCTCTTCACAGATTTTTCTCCTAACCTTCTTCACCCATCCCTGGTAGGGAATCTTTCTTTATAAGCTTGGAAAGGGGATGGAGTGCTGTGATATGATCAGAAGCTTATTTTTCTTAATCTGCAGGCTTTCAGTTATTACTGCTCTTACTTTGCTGTGGCATACTCACTGTGCTTGGTTTCTAGCAAGTGTGCAAACAAACATGGACTGCCTGTTTTTATTAAACAAGTGCAATCTCTCTGTCCTGCGTGTGCTTCATGTATTTTAATACAAGTGTGCATTTTCTGAGCAGAATGTGGGTGTACTCTCTTAGGGTTTGGTCCTAATTAATTGTTTCAGCACCACCTTGAGGAGGTATGAGATCTTCGAGAATTATGATTGGTTGATGTAATTTTTCTGCATAACTGCACTGATATTTTTCCTTTAGGTTTCAAGGCCCTCCCCCTCCAAGTAGCACAGGACCTTCCTATCCTCCCTACAGTCATCAGTCACAAGCAGCCTTCCCAAATACTGCACCTGCTTCCCCTGCAGCACAACTTACAGACCAGCTCAACAGCATGCAGATAAATAGCTACGGTAATTGGATTTATCTGATTGACTTTTTCTCAGTCAAAGCAGTAGGACTGTGATAATTAGAAACTTACTGAACTTCTGTATAAACAGAAAATGAGACTTTTGACCACCATCACTGGCCTAAGTTCTTAGATTTTTTTTAATCTCATCTAGATCCGTAGATCAGTAGTATTGGGTTAATTCTGTATTGATATTTGACAAACTTTCCATAAAATTTGGGCATCTCATCAGTCATTTCTCAAGTTACATAGTGAACCTGTCAGTAATAGCCAAGGCATAAGCAATAATATGCAGACAGAGTTTAATTTTTCTCAGCTTTTTACAGTTTCTCTAGTTACAAAACTATTGGCTTTTTTTGTCTAAACGTTTTTGGGTTTTAATCTAAATTTATCTACATTTATACTGAAGTTATACCATCTCAAACCTAGGCCATGAAGACGTGATTGTGTGAGGCTTCCATGGAAATTACTTCCAACCATGAATGTGGATATGTATTTAAATTATGCAAAATATATTATATAAACGATTTAAAAACAATTATGTAAAATACAGTCTTCTCATGTTATCTGCTAGGAGGCTTGTACTTCGCATGTGAAGACTTTTTGAGGCTTGTGCTTTGCAATTAAGGACTTCTTTTCGGTTACCATTTGTGACAGACAAATGGTCAGTATTTCAGTGTTTGTATATGAACACTGATATATATACTTTGCTTCTTTTGCTTCACACCTAATATTGGTTATTTTTCTAGCTCTCTTTAAAATTATTTTGTCTTTGGGGAAAATCTGACTAAAAAATGTAGGTTTTGGGAAGTGTTTACAGATCGTAAGTTTCGAAAAACCTCTGTTTCCAGGGTCCTCTTAATTCTAATTGGAATCTGGATCTTATAAATAACAAACAATTCCTTGTCAGTGTGTACAAAATAATTCCCACATGTTTCATCTTTTAGTATCAAGTGGATTTATTTTCCATCAAACCTGTAAGGGTGAAATACAAATAGCAGGCTAACAAAAACATGCCACATAAGAGAAATTCATTACTGAGCAATATGAACGTTGTTTTGCATTCTGAAATGAAGTATTGTTTGGAAAGCAGAGGGATCTATGTGTGTTTAGTGAAGAACTGTCTAGCTCTGGCTTCCCTCACTCTTTCCCCATCTACCCCAGATGCAGGGTTTTATTGGAAATAGAGGCAAAAGAAATAAAATTAATGAATCAGCTGTGACTTAAACCATGATTTGTAATGTGAACAGACACACCGAGTCCCATAAGGCAGCGCTGTCAGTATGGGATACAATATTGCCTATATGTTACAGGAATGTATTGAGCAGAACCAGAGCACCTTTGACACAGGTTTGGCAGGTTATCACTTTGGACTTACCTGACTAAGTTTGTTGCTCAGGTCCTGGCACTGCAACGAGCTCCTGCGTGTCTCCCGGGCATCCAGCATCTTTCCAGAGCCCGCGACTGCCACCACCAACCCAGCAGCAAATGGGTTTGCCACCTACACCACAGCTCCCTCCTCCACCAGCAAACAGTGTTAATGGCCTTTGTGCTCAGCCAGCACTGCCTCCTATGGCCAGGCAGGGTGCAATCCCTGGGCCTGTCCCTCCAAATCCTAACTTGCAGCAGCTTCCAGGACAGCCTCCAGGGCCTGGATATCATCCTCAGCAAGGTAGGGAAGGATGTTTGTTATGTAATTGTAAACAAAGTGTGCAGGGACAGTCCCGGGTGGAACTGTGTCCATTCATGGCTGAATGTTCAACTGACTGGGAAAAATGAAATTTGAATTCCCTTCCTGTAGAAGGGAAAGATGTGCATTGTCAATCAGTACACTTGAGACAGGCTGTGCTTTTGCTCACAGGTTTAGCACTCTGTTGAGACTGTAACAAGAAAAAGGAGGTTAATTTGGATCAGAAACAGAGTTATGTGGTTAGTAATTGGTGAAGGCGCAACATACTACAGGAAAGAGTTTTTCTTACACTCTGTAAAAGTATAGTCTGCTTTCTGTCTTGTGGTACTGTCATAAGCAGCTTTCAAAAATGCTTTGCTATAGCAATAATGGATTGTAACTGAATGCAAAAAGCCAGCTAATGATACCAGTTTGCATTGACTTATGATAGTGGAGAGAGTCTCACTGAGGTAATGGCCTGGCATGAGTAGCTGTGGTAATCTCTACTAACTGTCCTGCTTGACATAAACCTGGAAACTTTGGAGCCAAAGTTGTCACATCTGGTGTTGTTCTTGCTTTTTAAAAACACAAACTAAAGCCAAACTGAGCCACAGAAATCGATTTCTTTTAGTTGCTGAAAACAGATGGGAAGGAGAAGTTGCACTTAGCTGTGTAAGAATTAATTTCATGGTAGAAGTTGATGCTAAGCATTGATAATGGAACTTAAGTTCTTTAAATGAATTGTCATTTGTGACTCTGCAGCAAACTATGGCCCTCAGATGGCAGCATCTCAACTATCGTATCCTGGTGCTTTTCCTGGTGGTCCAGCACAGCTCTCAGGCCCACCACAGAAGAAGCTTGATCCTGACTCTATTCCAAGCCCAGTAAGTAACATGGCTCTAATTTTTTCTAAAAGTATCTTTCTGCTGTGTTTAAAGAATGACAATGCTAACATTGTGTTTGTTTCAGCTGGTGAAGTTTTTCATAACATTCAATGGCACTTACATGGCTTCGTTCTCAACATATGTTCTAGTTTTTGGAGTTTCTAATTCATGCAATTTTGTACTCTATGCTGTCAGTTTTGGGTCAATTAGTGCAGGAAATTAGTTTGAGTACTGAAGATGCTTTATAACTTTATCTAACGTGGGATGTACTCACCTATGAGTATGTCCTAAATATTTTAGACAAAATACTTTGCTAGGAATTGTCAAAAGGATTCTTAATGAAATAGTGACCAGTGCTGAAGAACATCTGGTGTTCACTGCAGCTTATCACCTTTCCTTTTCACTCTGGGGAGTTTGAAGGCTTAAACTTAGTAACAGATACCAGAAGTAGGATTTGTGCAGAATACAGGTACATGAACTCTGGAAGTGCAGTCCTGGCAATGCTGAGAAGTCACATGCTCAGAAACCACCTTGCCTTTTGATTTCAAGAGTTTCCTGGGCACCTGGAATTATTTGCCTGAGCCATCCTTCTTGCTGCAGCCTTGTAAAGATTACAGTAGTCTGGAATATACCTGATGCTTAAGCTTCATGTAGGCTGAAGAGGATCAGTTGTTAAACATCCACTGGTGGGACAGTGTCTCTTCTTAGGGTGGTGCTAGAGAAATCAAGGTTATGGTTGCATCCATCTTTCTGAAATAAAGTAGTCTAATTGGTATGCAAAGAAAGAGCTGGTCAGGTGCAGGCAGCATTTCACTTCTTTACTGGAAACAGCTGATGGAAATAAAAAGCAATAGTGAGCTGAACTCATGGAGAGAATGTTCTGGTGCCCACACTTAGAGTGGCCCTGGAAATTGTCTGCACACTTCAAAAGGTCCTCAGAGAGTCAGAATTCTTAAAGCAGGCTGTGCCCTGCAGCTTCAACCTAGAACTTGCTATTTTAAAAAATGTTTTCACCACCACACAGCAAGCTAGTCTGGGTGAAGGAATCTTCTTGCTGAGGCAGGTTTGCTGTACAGGAAAAACATTTTTGCTAAAGCCTCACACTGTCTAATATGAAACTGTCTTGCCTCTTTAAATTGAGTTATTCGTCTGTCCTTCTAGAAAAGATTTTTTTTTTTACCCCCCCTATAACTTTGGAAAAACACTTGTTGATAATCCCTTAGGGGTTAATGTAACAACTGCAATTTCCTCGTTGAAGGCAATTTTAACTGAAAAGCATTGTGCAAAAAGCCCCCTGAATCAAGTGTCTGTATAGAAAGCAAATGCCCTTAAGTCAATCATTCCTAGTGTTTCAGTGCAATGCTTTTTACATTAGAGCGATAAAATGATCTTGTCTAATTTTAAAAAAAGGGCAGGGTGAGAGGGAGGTCTGGCATGAAAGCATGGGCTGATGTCTTGTTTCAATTATGCACACAGCATAAACAGTCTTGACTACAACAGCCATGTTAAAATAGGTTAAAAGGTTTGTTTAAGCAGCACAGAGAGGATCAGAACGAATGTTTAGAAGAAACATGATCTGGATCAATGTCTGTAAAGGACAAAAAGCTAATTCAGAGTGAGGAATAAGTATGACCATGTGTATTTCTGTTGTTATATTTACATTATATAATTATAGTAGTGTTGCCAGATAAATTTATATCTTATCTGTTGATTTCTATTTCTCTTACATATGTTAGAGGTTGATATGTACCCTGACAACATCTATGAAAACTTGCATCTGGACTTCGTCAACTATTATTTCCAAGAACAATGATATATTTAGGTCACTGAGCTGCAGAATACTGTGGCACATTGATCCTTTGCAGAGCTGTCTCAGAGTAGTTTGCTTTCTTCAGCCAATGGACCTTTTTAGAGCAAAACCTTCTTCCTTCTAGTGCAGGAGTTAGCTATAAGCATACAAGCCAAGGAGGCAGGGAAAAGTAATCAAGCAGAAGATCTAACAAGCTCTCTGAGGAATGTCTTGTATATTTAAATTGCAGTACAAAAAACTTTATTGATGAAGAAAAAGTTATAGGCCCCAGACTATTTTTATTTTCAGTGTGTTAGGAAATACCTCTTGGACATTGATCAGTAGACTGTACGCAACTAATTTAGTTTTTCTTCTCTGTTTGCTTTCCAACAGAGGCTTCTGAAGTTCCCTAGCTATTATTAGAAGTTCATGTGCAGTGTAAGGACACAATTCCATGAGGTACCAGCAGCAGTGGCAAAGCCAATTTCAGAAATTCCCTGTCTCATTCCTCTTGCCTCCCACAGCTGTTTGGCTGCACTCTATACCAGGTTGCTGAGGGAAGAGGAGGAATGATGGTGTCCTCTGGTGTGGAACAAAACACAGCTTTATATAACTTTGGTTGTATCCTGAAAAGTGTCAGACTTAAACCTGAGTGAGGGACCATGCAGAAGTAACAGGGAGCAGAGTATGGGGAAGGAATTTGGGCAGCCAAGTCAGCTGCATGAACATTTTGTGATACTATATTGTCAGTTGTTATAAACTAGGCTTCAACCAGAGTCTTATTTTAGTCTAGATCTTAGCCTGGTCATGAATGTAGCTGAATGCATGTCTTGCCTTCCTCATACTGTTCTTGCTTCTTATTCATCAGATTCAAGTCATTGAAAATGATAAAGCTGCCCGGGGAGGGCAGGTCTATGCCACAAACACAAGAGGACAGGTTCCTCCCCTTGTCACCACCAACTGCGTGATCCAGGACCAAGGTAACTGTCCTTGTTACTGCTTTGGGAGTCTTTCTAGGGGAAATCAAATACAACTAAACAAAGACTGAATTCTCAAATTTCTCATCTGAAAATGATGGTATTTGCTCTGAGTTGGACATGAAATTGCTGACTTTCTTGGAACAGAAAATAACGGAGGAGGAGGGAAGTGGGAGTTGAGTTCTTACACCTTGGCTTAACACCTCCTCTACCCTTCCTGGCCTTTCAAAATAGTTGAGACAACTTTCATTTTTAACTTAAAATTTTTGAAGGTGTTGCATTTCAAATTGTAAATAATTTTTGGACTATTCTGAAAATTTAAAAGGTGGACACTAGAAGAAGCAGTAAGACTAGAGTATCACTGTTACCTTTTAAGATACGAATTTCTATTCAAGTGATAGGGGCAGGGTGCAAGCTGTCTAGTTGATGTACGCTGGCCAAAGGAAAAAATTATCTGCATTTGCTTTTGCCTGGAGCTTGGAAGTACAATCTTCCACATGCTGCTCTTGACAGCAGGCTCAATATTTTAATACAGGTTAAACTGATGGTGTTATTCAGCCCAGCAGTAATTTATCAGTGCTGAGATAGACTGTATAAAATGTACAAACACACCAAGATATTTTGGCGTTATCTGAGAATGGGATAATGCTGTTCTGATGATCCAAGAAATTCCTTTCAAGAAGCTGAGCAGAGCTGCAGTTTGTTGGTTACAAAAGGGAGCATCAGGAAGCTGATTCCTGAACTCCTTTCAGTGCTCTTGTTTGCAGCACACAGCATTTCTTGTGGAGGAACCCGAGCTGAGTGTCCTCCTGGAAGAGGTGTGGTGACTTTGGCACCCTGTATCTTGCAATATTGGTTTTTTGAATCAGAGGTAGCTCATTAGAGTGGCCTTAACAGTAGGGTTCAGTCTGCCTCATACCTTTATGCACAGTGTTTGACATCTCCACTGGGATATCCATATTTTCCTTTAAGATCTTAGATATGGGACATGTCAAAGTAATCTCTACTGAGATTCTTCTTGCAAATAATTGTGGGCTTATTCTTGTTATGTTTAAATCTCTGCTTCACACTCAGGAAGAAAAGATTCAACCAGAGGGAGGGGGCAATGGGCTGGGATATAAAGAGGAGAGATGGGCAGAAGCCTGCACGGGAGGAGGAGCGAGCATGTATTTAATGTAGCACACACATTTGTTGCTTTGGGGTGAGCAGGCTCCTCCTGCCAGGCTTTCATTCTGCTCTGTTGTGTTTCACAGGCCACGCCAGCCCCCGCTACATCCGCTGTACCACCTACTGCTTCCCCGTGACCTCCGACATGGCCAAGCAGGCCCGCATCCCCCTGGCAGCTGTCATCCAGCCCTTCGCTGCTCTGCCACCAAACGAGGTAGGGCGTACTGAGTGTCAGTCCTCTGGGCTTCTGTCTCCAAATTACTGCAGATTTGTTCTTCTGTGCTTGGCTTGACGAGGAGGGTGTTTTGTCTCTGACTATGAAGTGGTACGACTGTAAAGAGGTGGCAGAAGATTGAGATTTACTTGGATCATGGTGCAACTTCCAAGGATAAAAGTTTTCATTTGGAAAAGGTACAGGAGTGATGGTTCCCCTGGATTCCTGGTGTTTCCCCAACTGCCTGTAGATTATGCCAGCTCTGTCAGTTGCTTGCCCTGCTTGAACTCCACAGTTTTAGGCAAAGGTATTGAAAGAGGATTACCACAAACTGTATGAAGTTAATTTTAACATGTGGAGAGTTAGATTTGAAGAAAGACGTTTTTCCATAGAGGTCTTTACAAAATAATTTAATTTCACAACAAACCAAGAAGATAATTGTGTTTTCTACTTGTATGAGCTGAGTCATAGAAGACAAACATAACCAACCATTTTTAGCACTCATTTGAAGGCACTGACCTTTTCTCACATAACTATCTCTGATGACCCTTCGTATTCAAAACATATCCCTAGTTTTTCTGCAGATTGTTTCTGCAGTATTCTCTGGTCTTAAGACAGTTACCCAGGTTTCATGGCACCGCCAGGGGATTTTATCAGTGGCAGGGATAAATCCATTTTTCAAGTGCAGCATTTAGCTACATCATCTGTGGGATTATCTTGCTTGGTCTTCATCTGCTGTGTCCTCCATAGCTTCTAAATTCTTTAGCTTCTAAACTCTGCAAGGTCTGCAGAATGCATTTCCTTTTCATGTCCTATGCTGATTTACTCCAGAGTGCTGTGTCATGGGAAAAAAGCAGGGATTTCATCAAAGTTGTAGTATTTGATTGTGTCTTCAAAAACTCCTCATAAACTGCCTCCACAGGAAAGCCTAATTAAAATTGCTAGGACATTCAGTGCTTGGTTTTGCCATCTGATTTTTCTTCAGCTTTGTTTTATTGCTTATAAATTCTTAGTAGTTTTTTTTTTAAATATATGTTGGAAAAAAGCAGATGTTGCTCTTTATCAGGGTGGATAACTTCCAACCCAGCAGACCTCTGTAGTTTGAATTGAGAGTATTATTTTAGCAGGATAGAATGTACTTATCTTCTCCGTGGTCCACAGGGAAATAGGATGTATTACTGATGGCTCTGCAGATACAAAGTCTCACCATTTGTCTGCTAGACAGCAACTTCGGGTTTCATTCCAGTTCTTGAAGGAAATGTGCACATTTGGCTTGTTGCCCCACCCCCCCCATTTTCTCCCAGATGAAACTCCTGCTGTTGCTTCTCCACCCCTTCACTTTATCAGCCAACCTTTGCTCTTTACCACCCTTGATCCCAGTTTCTGTGCCCAGGTGGCACTTACAAATTCCACTTCCATGTTGGCTCTTCATTTGTGCATCTTTCACTCAGAGTCTGCCTCTAGTCCTTTGTGTTTCCCACACATGGCTTCCTTGTCTCCTGCACTGTGTTTGTACAGCGTGATCAATGAGTTGCGAAAATCTGAATCTCTCCTGCATACATAAATTTGCAGTATGTCCAAACATTTGTGCTTGGCCAAGTTCAGGGGGGTTTTCCTGGGGCTGGCAAGATGATGTGCTCGGTTACCCACCCGTAGTGAAGTGTTAGTGCTCTCGAGCTGTTGGGAAGGTCAGTGGGGCTCATTAATCTGTAAAGATCAGTGTGTTTTTCCCTAGCCTCTCTTTTGGAGGAGCCAAAAAAATTGGCAAAAGCCCAGGGTGGAAAATTTTAGTCAGAACAATTACAGCTTGGTAAAATTGTAAGAACTAAGGAGATAGTATTGGAGTAGGAAGAGCTGGGCAGTCTTAGCTGAGGCAGTTTTTCCAAGGCTTGCCTGTGCCCTTTGTCTTCACTGCTGCTGCCAAAATAAGATCTTACTCTTAAGATCTCCTAATAAAAATGGTCTTCCATATGGGATTTATAGCTACTTTAATTTTGAAAAGCCACTTAATTTGAAAGAACTGGGCTTTTTATAGAGGTAAAATACATTCAGGGGCTTATTAGTGTTTCTGAACTTCCTAGTATGGTGTGTTCTGCCTGAAACTGGTGACTGCAAGGCACAGAAAGTTCTTTGTTTTGCAATATCCACCCTATTTTAGGGATAGTGCCTTTTAACTGTGTCTACAGGTGATGCTCATCACATTCTCTTGGGTTACAAAGTGAAAGTCTAACGTCTTTATTTCTTGGTAAACAGCATGCTGTACACAACAACTGCAGCAAAAATTTAGTTTAGAAAAAAGAGAAATAGCTAAGTCTTTTGGCAGTGACAGAATTAGGTATGTGTATGAAAAGGAGAGCCCAGTTGTGCAGACCTTACTCTCTTTCTTAATTGAACACTGTCACCCTTTGAGTGGATGACTTGTAAATGTAATGGATTTTTTTTAGAAAATGAACTATCAATTCTGTTCATGGAGACAGTAACTCAACTGGAAATTGAGTTCTGGGGATTTACTTCCTTTGACTAGGGATACAAGAGGAGATGGAGATAAAAGATCCTAGGAGCTTTCAACTAAAATGTTTAGACCTGGTGACTTGACGGTATTCTCTCACTTTCAGTTGGAAAGTTTTCCAAAGGGTAAAAGCTAATTTGGGATTTCAGAAAGCCTGAAAGGCAGCTTTAAGTTCATTAGTCACCCATTAGTGGTTTTTTGTTTTTTTTTTTTTGGCCAAGTGAAATGTCTACACAGAGGGACTGGTGTCCTGCCTCCAAAAGTGAGGTGGGAATGTTGCCATGCAAAGTGAATTTTTTTTCTTTTATTTTAGCTAAGATCTGAGGAAAAAATTGTCAGGAACAAAAAAATTGTCAAAAAATTGAACAGGGATGTCTTTTGAAGAGGTGTACACAAGGTATCTCCATTTCCAGTAAAGAATAGGATACAAATTATCTGTAGGAGAAAATAAGAACTTAAAGTGAAATCATAATGGTGGCAGACAAGGATGGTAAATGAAAAGGGTCTCATGCATGTCTTTGAATAAGTGTAATGTGTTTCAAGTGAACCCCCAAACAAACAGGGTTTGGCACTGCAGTGAGAAACATTTTTCATTTTTTTCTAACCTGGTAAAGCTGCATAATGAAAGTGTTATAGAGAGGCCATAACTAAAATTGAGATAGTAACTGGTCACATTGAGGAAAAGGTCACAAATGAGGCTTTACGTCAGAAATGTTAAATTACACATGAAAGCAAATGGGGACCACTGGGTAGAGACGGCTGTAGGGTTGTGTTTGATACCCCAAGAAGAGGTGAGTTAGCAGCACTTTACATGCAGGCACTGAGCCTCAGAAGGGCAAGTGAAAGGGATTTATTCAGAAAAACCCTCAAGCTGAAAGTTAGCGGGGGAAAATCCATGGAGGGCACACGCTCTCTGAGAGTTTGCTACAAAAATCCTGCAGCCAATCTAGAAAATCATAAACTAGTGAAGATTGCATGTGCCCTATTTATCCTTAGAAACAAAGGCTGTTAAGACATTCATCCCTTCCCTCCTCTGCCAGTGTATTCAAAGTACTACAAATCTCACAATCTTATCTTTACCAAGTCTGTATTTATTATTTCACAAAAAAACCAGTTCATTTTCACTCTCCTGATTTGGATGATCTGTGGAAAGTATTTGTTTGTTATAGATTGAGGGTACAGTATCATTGTTTGACAGAACTTATTTTTAGTCCCCTAGTGTTTTAGCAACAGTCTATAAAAATAAACTAGCTCTCACAGTTATCATCCTAGACCAAGCCCTACATGAATTTGTTTTGGAGTTGGATGAATGTTTCCAGAGCCTGAATAAACCATGTGATCTTGATTTAGCATTAATACTACTTGCTATCAAAAGTTAGTTAAAAGAGTATTTCGTGTTGTAAAATCCAGTATAAACAATTCAAAATAATTATCTCTAGCTTTAAATATTTAAATATCTAAATTGCTGCCTTCTTTGCTCCTTAGTAGTTTTGTGTCATCGTTCTCTGCCATGTTCTTTCCTATTTATTTAAATTTATTGGCTTTTAGAAATATTTATTGGTGGGAATCTAATATTTCACATCCATTTTCTCTTCAGTTAATTAACTAGTTAAGAGAATGGAATTGCTTCTCAGAAATGCTGGTGTTCATGAGCTAAAAGCCATTTTACCTTTTTAGAATGGTGAAATTTGATGAGGCCCAATGCAGCTGAGCTGTTTGGAAAGCCATGATTTTTACAGGGATGATAGTATGTTTTCCTAAATGAAGTTGTAAGGTTGGCAGCAGCTAAAAATCGAGTGAGATGGATAACTAATAATGTGATCCAATGTTATCAGTGTGGTTTTTGTTTAAGGGAAGTCCCCATGCTCCTCCAATCTGCTTTGGACTTTGAATCCACTTGGAGCAGGACAATCTTTGTTGCTCTGTCAAAGCTATTTTATTTTAGTTTTTTTTACTAGCTAGTGGCAGGTTAATGTCGGGGGGTTTTGCTGAGCCCCTCTGAGGTGCCAGACTGCCATTCATGGTGTGGAGAGCCCAGAGCTCTCAAGCATCGCCAGGTGCTTCACCCAGAAAGTATTACACCACTCTGGAGGCCAGTGCCTGTACACTTGGTTTCACAATGCCTAATTTAGAGGTGCATAAATCCTGTATTAGATGAGGCTTTCTTTATGGAGTGTGCCCTGTGCTAGTCTGCATTTGGTAGTAAATCATTTGGAATTGGATTGCTTCCCAAGACTTCATCAAGGAGAAAGTTTTTTCTTAGTCTGTAACTACACTCTGTAATTAGAATGAGCATTCAGAGACAGGTTTAGTAATGGTTTTTGCAGCAGAGCTTCTTCTAATTGAGGCAAATTTTCTGAATTACTTTCTTCTGTCTTTTGGTTTTTAGTATATGTTGAAAAATAGTCCTAAAATGTACCCTTTAAAATACTTCTGTGGTACATTGGTTCCTGCACCACTGTTGTTACGTAATTCTGATAGAGATGAGGACAGTGACTTGAAAATGTGACATTTATATAACCTTACATTTTAATCAGAGTTCTTGGCTGATTTTATACAAGTTTGAAATTTAGACTGAGAAAAAGCCTTTTTAAGGATGTTATAATTAGTTTCTGGTAAGTTGGAGACTGTCCTTCAGAATTGTAATGGCAGAAGAAAACTCTAACTAAATGACAGTACATGTGGAAGAGAATAAAAAGTAATAGTTATATCCATTTAATTAGCTGGTCAATAATACTGGTAATATGTTTTGCCAACAAAAATTACACTCAAGTTAAAAATCACTGGGTCTACTTATCTATCCCTTGAAAACTTCAGAAAGTCAGAACACACTGGTGTTGTAAATTCCAGAGGAAAGGTTTGTATTTTGCTTTTTAAACCGGAGTTTTTGTTCCATTTCGAATTTACACATATTGTACTTATCTATGCATAGTATGCAGTGCTGTATTTTGGATGCCACCATGTAAAGTGTGTTATTACATAGAAGCTATGTGCTTGCTGAGGAGAGGCACAGCTCATCTCCTCAGCTCTAGAGTGAGGATCAGTACAGCAGTTCTGTGGCCTTCACAGGATTGCTTTTCTCATGTCGTGGTTTAACCCTAGGCCGTTCATTCCCCCACCAGTGGTATCAGGGAGAGAAGGGGAAGGGTAGAAGCTGGAAAACTCATGCCTTGAGACAAAGATTAATAGGGAAGGCAAAAGCCATACACACCGGCAAAGCAAATCAAGGAATTAGTTCCGACTTCCCATGGGCAGCCAGGTGTTCAGCCATCCCCAGGAGAGCAGGGCCCCATCACAGTGAGGGTGACCATCATTCCAAGTGTCCCCATTCCTTGTTCTTCCCCCTATTTCATATCCTGAGCATGAGGCTATAGGTCTGGAATATCCCTTTGGTCAGTTGGGGTCAGCTCTCCTGGCTTTGTCTCCTCTCAGTCTCCTCACAGAGTGGCAGTGCAGAAAGCAGGAAAGGCCTTGGCCCTGGGAGAGCCCTGCTCAGCAGCCACAGAAGCATCTCTGTGTTACTGTCCTTGTGTTCAGCACATATCCAAAACACAGCCCCATCGCAGCCACTGTGAGGAAAACTAACTGTGCACCCAGCCCCAAGCAGCGTCCTGCCAGGACTCAGTTCCACACAGTTGTGAGTTGTGACACTCAGCTGTGCTAATAAAAGAGAGGAGGGCAGTTGCAAGTCACATACAAGTATTATTAATGTTGGATGGTTCTGGAGTGTGCTTGAAGCATCCCAGCTATCATAGTAGCAGAAGTATTCATGGAAGAGAGACTCAAGAGTGGGAACATTCTGACCTGATGTGGTATTTGTGAAGTAACAATTAGTTTTACTATTGACCTTCAAGACTACTGTCCTAGAAAGGACTTGACTTTTATAAAGGGCATTAAACTCATCCCAAATGTCCTTGCTACATTGGAGTTGTTCAGTGCTGCTTTTCACGTAGCAAAAATTCTCCTTGTACTCGCCAAGTTCTTCTGTGGCAATTGGCTAGCTCTAGTTGGCTTGGGAGTGCAGTGTGATGCTTTAACTATGGCCAGTTCTTACTGATTTCAGTGAAAAGAAATTAATTAGCCTTAGAGGTATATTTACCAATAAATACTGTCCAGGAAAGGCTGTACATAAGTAGAACTATTCTTTCCCTCTCCAATTAAAATACTCCTATACATTTCTATGCTTTTTTTTCTACTTAAAGTTTCTTTCTTTAATATATTTAGCTGTGCAGAGGTAGGAACCGGACAGTTCCTGTTGTGAAAGTTCTCAGAAATGCAAACAGGAGTATTCAGTTTGAAAAGTCAAAGTAATGCCTTCTAACAAAAGAGAAATAGCTCTGGTTTTGAGAAGAACGGAAACCTTCCACTCATTAGGTTTTCATGCATGATCTTAGGTCAGCAGTTGCTTTTCTGTCATATGCTGATAAAATACATTATGTGTATGGACACACATCTGTCTATCCACCTATATGTGTGTGTGTGTATAAAAAGAAAATATCCCGACATCTAGTTGGTCCCTAAAGTTGTTGATAGCCCAGAAACCCAAAATGGATCTAAAATCCAAAGTGGAATTTTGGTTTTGTTACTGGTATGAAGATGTGAATAACATTGATAATGTTCCAATACAGAATTTCATCTAGGAGAGTTCTCTGTAGCACACTTAGATTCATGTATAAACTGAAATAGTTGTTCTCCAAACCTAGAGCTGCATGTTCCATGAGCACTGTTTTGAGTGTTGCTTTATTGCCTGTCCTAAGGATATAGAAATGGTCACAGCTTCGTTTGCATTAAATGGTCTTGGACTTTTTAAAACAGGATTATGTGCCAAGTAACCGCATTCTCTTTATATATCACAGGCTTGTGTCTATGTTTTAAACTGTGGTGTTAGGTTTATCATTTATTTAGCTATCTTAAAAAAATTTGTGAGAGGATAAACTTACCTTGATAAATCATACAGCACCATAGAGTAAGAGACTGGGCCTGTCCAGAAATCAGTATTTAGTTCCCAAATTCAGTCTGACATTTTGAAGATCCTCTAGAACTCTCCTGCAGTGATTTGCAGAAAACCAGAAATGATGCTGGGATGAGATTTCTTTAAAAGTTCTGTTTGGTTTTGTTAAATAAGCCAGAAATCGTATCATTGAAAATCCACCTTCTAATTTTAATGTGCAAATCTTACGACCAATAAAGCTAATCCCTTGTAATTACTACTTAACATTTTCTGTAGAGAAGCTTTTTGAACCTTGCCTGTCTTACTTTTCAGTGGTTTTACAGCTAGTGTAACAATCTTGGCTAAGGTAGCGAACTTACTTCCTTTTTTTTTCCTCTCCTTCTGTCACCTGTATGTTACAGAAGTTCTAAGATAACTCATTTTGGTATTTCAACATAACATTTTATCATTATTGCATGTATTTTCCTCCCATCCTCAAACTTTTAAGAATCTTTCTTCTCATATTGAATAGAGTGCAGTCTGTATTGACACTCTTCACGCTGCCAGCTCTATTCAGTTAATTGCAATATTCCCCCAAAAAAGGAAATGTTGACTAAGGATTTCAGGGATAGACTGAGGTATGATACACAGAAGCTGATAAATAGTTTTCTGTTTATTTTCCTGCACACTGGATCATATCCCACGTGCAGTGTCCACATGAAAGTCAGCTACCATGCCATGGTGTTTCACAGTGCTGAGTAATGTGCAGCCTGGGCCTGGAGGGGCTTTGAGCAAGGAGGTTTGAATGTGCTTTTGGCATTTTATGTGGTCTGTGAAAACCAGGATAGAGCCAGGAGACCCTGCATCCTGTGGGTGATGCTTTAGCCTTGCTGCAGTCTTGAAAGCAAACAAGGAAATGGATGGAAAAGAAGTGTGGTACGGAAAATAGCTGAACCTGCTGTGAACCTTGCAGAGGAGATACTCCAAATTGGCCTGAGTCATCAGCTGAGGAGGCTGAGCATGTTCAACATCTGAAAACCAAGAATAGGCAAAATAACTCCTGCCTTCAGAGGGAATGGCTTCTGATAAAAGACAGTGGGAACATCACAAAGGGAAATGCTTTCTTGACGTTTTAATGTGAGTCAGTAAAGCAACTCAAAACCAAGGGATTATTTGTAGACTGGTTAATCTTTCTCAAAAGCAATCTATGATGATAGTATAAAAGAAAACAAACCCCTTCAGCAGTGCTAGGAAACAGAGACACTTTGGTTCATGACCTATTTTTTTTCCAAAAACATCAGTGTTATGTTTCAGAATTCTCTTTGATTATCCAGTGGAGTTTTTTGTCATCATTTTACTGTACTAATTAAACCCAACATTTTCCTGAGGCAGCGGTGCCACACTTGGACAAAGCCTTCTCCTTTGTTCATTAGAAAGTTATGTTGTGTAGCATATCTTGAAATTCTCATAGGAATATTGTAGTGACTAGATTTGCATCAATGTAACTGTCAGTAACAACTCTGGAAGCACTGCTTACACTGTGAGGGTATGATAGAGACACTGATCTGTTTGTTTTGTTGTCTGAGAAATGCCTCATTTTCTTCAGTATCTGGATGTGCCTCTCTTGCTTTCCAGAGGATCTCTCACTTAGGATTCTTCTCTTTCCCAGAGATGTGCCATGATGATCTGGAGCTTTAGCACACTCCTTACTCTTACACTTGCAATTTGCAGCTGTTGTCCAGATCCTGTAATATGAATATGGTGATAGTTTGCAGGCATCACCCTCAGGAGCGTGTCAGGACTTCATTTTTATAGCAAGCAATAGAAATTCAGCTTTCTCAGACTTTAAAGTACAGGTTACAGTCCCTTTGGAAATTTTTATGGATGTGTTTTATCTTGGAGCTGTGCCACCACTGTCTATCTGTTGCTTTGTGATATTTTTCTGACTCCTGAGAGATGGTCTTGCTGAAGTATTTCCAAAATAAAACTCCTCTTACTGCAGCTATATTTGGGGTTAAGTTATGGTTTATTATATCAGCTTTCAGGGCTTGCATGTCAATGGGGCCTCTAGGTTCCAGAGAAATTAAAGTTTGTGCAGGTCCCTTTCCATGTCATGTCCAATCCTCCTTTGCTTTAACCTAAAATTACAATGTTGTGCCTCCCAGCAAAACTGATTCTTTCTGAGAGAGAAAGAAAATGCTGATACTTTGTAGGTGGAAAGGCAAAAGAAACAGTAGGAGTATTGCGTTTACTTAAAAAAACCCAAAACAACACCCCCCAAAATTTTTAATTTTATCCCATTCCCCTGCTCCTATGAGAGTTTGCACTGATTTCGATGGGAACATAAAGAGATCTCTCTGCATTTTCTTCTGGTGTACAGTGACATCTACAGAGAGTGGAGCAGAGCAAACCAGACTTTCCCATTCAGTATCATGTTGTTTTGGTTTTTTTACCGTTCTGTTTTATGTATCCTTATTTTAAACTCGAGACTTTTTGCATGCACAGTGTTTAATTACCTTTGTACATTCCCACAGAAATCTACTTTTTTTTTAAAAGTCATTTCACCCTGACAGAAACTACTTTGATGTTTGGAAGTGCAATAGCAATTTACACACAGAAACAGAAATTCCTTTCTCTTGATGGGGTGATGGGATATCTGCTTCTACAGTGCAATGCACTGAAAGATGGCAGCTTTTTGGAGATCAAGTTTCTTTCACAACTGTGTTGTTCACATCAAGAAGTGGATTTTGGATGCTTTTGGTCTGAGTTCTTATTCTGAAATTATCATACAGATAGCTTTCTCATTAAATGTGTTAATGATTGATGTAATATTTAAAGTGTTAAAACACTAAGATGTAAATTTCATTTATTTTCTAAAAATTCTAATTAATAAATTGGTAAGGAGACAAATAGGGCTGCTTTAAAAAATTTTCTTTGTTAGACAAACTCCTTAGTTCTGTCATGTACATTTTTGGTTGGCTTATTTCTTGGAGGTTTTTTTTTTGCTCTTAATTTTTTTGTCTTCAAGAAAGTAATTTATTACATGTGGGTAAGAATGTAGATACTTGGGCTCTGAACTTCATGGCATTTATTTTTTTATTGTTCTTGTTTATGCCTTTTAAGTAAAAGTTTTGATTTTGATACATCAAAATATGAACATTTTGGGGGATAATTTTTCTTAGACATTAAATACATATTAGATGTATCAAACCAAGGTTGAAAGTTACTGAATCAATGTGTATAAATGCATCAGGAGTTGGTTTAGTCTTGGTTTTTTCCTCTACGAGGTCAGATATTATGATAATATTAACTGCAAACCAGATCCAGGTCTCATTAAACTAATACGGCAGAATGATAATCAGAGAATTACCAAGTAATGAACAAAACCCAGAACTTTTAAACCTTATTAAGCCTTTGTGGCTGATGAGCAAGTTTTGTAGCCAAGGCTTTCATGTCTGAAAAATGACCCCGGTATTTGCCAGCTGGCATTACTGATTAATTTGGGTTAAACTCAATTTGCATAGAGCGAAGAACACAAAGTAAGAGAATATCTCAGTGGAGCAGGAGGGAGCACTTAAAACCCTCGTAGTAAAAATCTACTTGTGTGTAGAAAACTCTTGGCAAAATGCATCTTTATGCAACAGTAAAAGATAAAGTGTATAATGGGTGAAATACACTCATTCCTTAAGAAGAGACAGAATAATTATTTTTTTAAAAAAGAGAGAAAATGGGCTAGTGTGATGTGTTAGCTTTGAAAGGCATTTGTCAGCATTTTTCTTCTTGCAGGGATCTGTTGTGTCCAAACTCTGGACATTTCTTATTCTTACCTTTTGAGATTTTTAGCTGGGGATGAAGGGAACAAGGAAAAAAAAATTAGTGTTTCACAAATAATTGAGCGAGCTTCCATTTCTGCAGTGGTTTCAAGTATGACTTCTCTACCTTTAGGAATAATCACAGGAATCTTCCAATTGCTGCAGTTTTTATGGAAGGAGGCATCTGGAAAATGTCTTCCCTTAGCTGTGGGTTTTGGCAGGGGCTGTAAGCATGCGTGGTCAGTGTAATTAAACTGACAAGTGCTTGAGGTACTGTACTTGTTTGCTGCATGTACTTTCCTTCAATAAATATTAGTATTTCTCTTACATCTCCTGCTCTAGCTGGTGACCCTGACATCATTTAAACTGGAGTGTAGCGTATAACAAGGCAGCACAGGAGGCAACATCTAGGAGAAAATATTAGAAGCTTTCTCAGCAAATACCCTTTTGCAGTTGACAGGCAACAGTAGATTTCTTCAGGAAGAGCTCAATCTGACAGAGAAGTCAAAAGACCTGACTCTAGCAGATTTCTCCTAGTGAGCTGTAAAAATTACCCTTTGCTGGAGAAAATCAGCCTGGAGCCCTAAATTTCCAATGCTTGCAAAGCATTGTAGGTCTGAATCCTTATTCTTTTTATGATAAACATTAGAATAAAGTCCGTGAACTTGTGAATTTAGCCCCTGAGGGGATCTCTGTTTTTTTATGAGTGCTGATCAATAAATGATCTCTTAATCAGGTGGTCTCTAACAAGAGTTATATCTGAATTAACTCTTTGTGGCTCTCCTTGGTTTCATGCTCTCTCTCTGTACCTCTTGCTCTACAGACACCTCTGTATCTTGTGAACCATGGGGAGACTGGACCCATCCGGTGCAACCGCTGCAAAGCTTACATGTGTCCCTTCATGCAGTTCATTGAAGGTGGCAGGAGGTACCAGTGTGCATTTTGTAACTGTATCAATGATGGTAAGTCATGTTCCTCTCATCTGGGATTCATAACAATTCTGTAAGACTTAACTATATCCCAAAAATTATTTCCTTGACTTGCTGATTTTATTAAAAATAGTTTGAGATGCACTAACTAGGCTTATTTCACAAGTGAAAAAAAAATCACTTCCCAAGAATAGCAGAGGGAAACATTTGTTCAGTACAGTTTAAAAAAATGTATGAAAAATAATGCTGACTCAGGAAGTTCAGTCTGGTATGAGCAAAACTTCATTTTAAAAATTTTATGACAACCTAGGATACAGAACTGCTTGTGTTGTTAATTGAAAACAATTTTTGTGCTGAAAGAAAACACTAATTTCTTGAAGAAATGCAAATATACAGCAAGAAGCAAATATTTAGGCCCACGTTAGCCTCATCCTGTACATGACTGTGGGTGCAATGGTTAAATAAGCTATTAATCTTACTGTGACAAGTGTTGGTTTTCACAGAAGATACCATGCCATATTTGTTCAAGTGTGCTGCATGTGACTCATAACTGTTCTTGGGCTCTTGGCGAAATCCCAAATCTTTGCCAGAACGAGCCTTTCTAGACATTTGTATCAAGCTGGATTTCCTCAGTTGGATCACAGGGCTGTGGTGCTTTCCCTAATACAGTCATCTTTTCAACTCTGAAACGTGAGCCTTGTCAGACTCCTTCCAACTGCTTTGCTGCCTGGAGCTCTAATGTTTGTGCAGACATAGCAGATAATAAATTTCATCTTTGTTAACAATTTCAGCTCTCATAAAGGGAAATTTAGATGCAGTGGGAACACTTTAAGAAAGACATTTAGGTAGCAGTATCATTTTAAATCATGCTGGTATTGCTACGGTGTCTTTTATCCAAGTCAGAGAGCACTTCCAAAAAATAAAACCTTTGATAAGGACTAAAAATGACTAAGTTACTAGGTTGATATTCCCCTCACTCACACACATGTGCACTTTTACAGGCAAAAATGGGAAAAATAAACATTCTGATTATGTATGCATTGAGGAACAATAAGACTGGCTCTGTGTAAATTGTTGGTGCAAACCCACTTGATCTCTTAGTGCTTTGGAGCATATCGCATCTGCTGGAAGAATTTATTATGTTGTTCCCCTCTTTCCCCAATTATAAATGTTTTATCCTGTTTTTATGTTGTCTTGTAGTCCCCCCATTCTTCTTCCAACACCTGGACCACATGGGCCGACGGATAGACCACTATGAGAGGCCTGAGCTGTCCCTGGGGTCTTACGAATACGTGGCTACTTTGGATTATTGCCGAGTGAGTATTGCCAGTGTGCAAACCAATGCACAGGGTTATGGCAAAACAAACAAGCTCCTTTAAATACTCAGAGTAAATGCACCTGTAAGCTGCATATCAGTTTTCAGGATCATTCTAGGAAATATGGATAAATGTGGAGAATACACTGTTTTTGTACGTACGTGCTGCAGAATGTGATACAAGCAAGTAAAAATAAGCACTGCAGCAAAATCATGGATCACCAGTCTTTTAAGTGAGGCATGTGTTTGGTCCTTCCCAGCATGCTGCACTGTTCAGGGGATATATTTGACATTCTGGTGTGTTGTTGCATTTAGGTGTATGTCCTCTACTGGTTTTGAAGAGAGACATATGCCTAAATTGCCTTCCCAATACCCAAAACCTTAGCAAGGGAACTTGACCTTGTTATCTGTTCCTGGCAAGAGTCTTCTTAGTTGGTTCTCTCTCCTAATATCAACTAATTGAAGAACTCAATCCAAAGCCCACTCATGTTACTCTAAATATTTGTAGTTGGTTTTATTACAGAACTCTACTTGATACTTCTGAAAGCATAAATTACTTAATCTTTTCAAACTTGAGCTCATTTTACAAAACTGCAAGTGTGACTTCATCTAACGACAGCACGGACTTTTCTGTTTTATCTGGAATGAGGCAGAATTTTCTTCCTGTGAGTGAAGCTGAGGCCATGATAAAGTTAGAAAAGGCAACTGGGTCCTACAAAAATCTTGAAGTAGCTACCAGTAAATTATTGCTGGTATAAAGAAAATGAAAAGGTTTGGTTCTGCTTGCTCACTAGAGCACTGTTCCAAAATCCAGTGAGATCTCTGAGATAACCTATAAGATTTGATTGAAACCTGGGTTAAACCTCAAAACAGGAGAGAATTGTGGTTGAGGTGTTGCAGAAATACAGTGTGGGATACTCAGTGTGCATCCAGTGTAACTCCATCAAATTCTGAAGCCTCAACTTCTGCCAGGTAACTTAAATCAGGGAGTTTCCTTGAGAAGTCATCCAGTGTGGTCTGCCTGCTTGCTACAAAGGTACGTCCACAGACTTACTGCAATGTTACAGAAAGTAAATCTCTTACAAAATAACACTCTGTGCTGGAAATGCCAAGTCATTAAATGTTACAGAAGTTAGCATTGTTGTGGAATTCGCTTTTCATTTGGCTCCAACTTGCAGAGGTTCCCTTCTTTTATAAATCCAGTTCAAGACTAGAACTGAGAAGTCATTTCCTTTTGTGCTTATCAAATGACAAGGATGAACAGCTACAAAAAATGTTAACAAATCCCAGCTGGTTTGCATTATTGCACTCCTGCTAAGCGGATGTGGAGAGAGCACAAGTCCTTGTTTCTGCCATATATTTGTCAGAACTTAGGCAGAGATTCTTTCTAAATGCTGATCTGATACAAGAGTTTAGAAGCAGTTTTTGGTGCAGTTTCTGAAATTAAAATCTGAGTACAGTAAACAGAACAGCTTTGAAAAATACTGCCTGGTTTTGGTTCCCTGGAGTTAATCCTGATCTACATGAGTCAAATGAGTGTGATCAAGGCTATAATGTTTAGTTTAGTTTAAAGTTTGCCAGGGACTAAGGGTAAGTCATAATTCAAGGGTTAGACGAATTTTTCTTAAACGGAATTTTTCTAGGGTTTAGTTTAACAAGTATAATTTGTTTAAGAGGTCAGAACTCTATCTGAAGGCAGGGAAACTGTAATGAAAAAGGTGTCCTGAATTTGACACCAAATAATGACTGCTACACATTGAATGGGAATTAAGAAAACTCATGTTAGGGAGTGTGATGTTTACTCTTGCTCTGTTCATTTTGTATTAACTTCTGAGGTACACACCTCTTGACATTACTTTTTTTTTTAAACAAACCTTCCTCTTGCTTTTTCTTACCTACAGAAACTTGTGTCTGAGGTCTATGCACAATTTGTTTGCTGCTTACACTGTGGAACTCCCAAAGGAAAGCAGGGGTACAGAAAAAAGCCAAAATGCAAATTTGTTGAAACACTTAAGTTCCAGCAGAAAAGCTTTTACTTCATCTTATCTAATGAACTGTTACCCTTTAGATACTTTATACCATTAGGATGCTGTTTTCCAGTGATAATGTTTTATTCCAGCGCTGGACTTTACCCAATACGTGTCAGCTCTCTGCAAGTTACTATTTACGATTCACAGCATTTTTCAAACAACTGAATGCTGTATTTATGTTGCTTTACGGTACCATCTCTAAATTTTCTCCTCATAACAGGACACTGTGTAATCTTCCCTGTGAATGGTCTTTTTATTTTTTTCTGTGTAGGACAAGAAGCCTCCAAATCCACCAGCTTTTATCTTCATGATTGATGTATCATACAGAAACATAAAGAGTGGCCTAGTGAAACTCATATGTGATGAACTGAAGACTCTGCTAGATAAACTTCCAAGGTAAAGAAACAGAAGTGTGCTTGGCTTAACTCACAACACTGCACTTCTCATGCAGCTTTGCATGTTGAAAAGGAAAAGCCAAGCTATGGAAAATGTCAAAATTTCCAGTACAGGAATTGGAGTGATAGTGACCAAATGTTAATTTTTAACACTGCTGGCAATTCTTAAACTTGGATGCCTGGGCTTACTGTATGAACAGAAAGAATCTGCCACGCTACTGCAGATGGAGCTTGCATTCTTTTCCTTTCTTGCAGTGAACTCTAGTGGTGTTACCAGCTCAGTCACAGCTCGTAGCTTCCACTTCATGTGCTGCAGTTGTGTTCACTGCAGTCCTGCTTTTCTCACTGAATTAAACAGGGAAATACCCAAAACAGAATACTCAGGAGTAGCCAGTCTCTCTAAGGCCATAGTGCTGGTGGCTTGCATCATTAGCTCTTATTGTTAATTAGCAAAACTTACAAAGCTTCTCGCTGCATTGTGAGACTTCTCTGTCCTGGTTTGTATCAGAGAAGAGAAAAAAATCTTGTAGGCAGCAACCATTTTATGAAATAGAGCCCATGTGTTTTGTGAGCATGAAACACAGCAGCAGTGTTACTACTGGTCAATATTATTGATAGTGTATTTTTTTAGTGTAGTTTAGTGTAGGTTTTAGTGTAGTTTTCAATAGAGTTTAAATAACACATACACCTGGTGAAATGAGAACAATGAAAGACTGAAAAATGAAATAGACAAAAAGTTTCTTGTCTACATATAAAGATATATTAAAAAAAAATCCAAAAAGAAAATGCATTCTAAATAGCTGTGCTTGCAGAGGGAGAACAGACTTAAGAAATGGAGAGAGCAGTGTGAGGAAGGGTGAGAGATGACATCCTTGGGACAATCTGGGATATGTTAAAAATCTTTTTTCCTTATATCCTGCTGGGATCCCTGGGCCGGAAAGAAATTCCAGTCCAGGGTGGGGCTTTAGTTTATCAGATGCCCATGTAAGGCCATCTCTCAAGTAGCTTTTCACTGAAGATTACACTGGAGACACAAATGTTTGATATTATCCCGAACATATCTGAGAGCTTTCCATCAGGATTGGTTATGACTCTGAAGAAAATAAGAGGCATGAGTGGAGTAACAAAAAGCATTTGGCAGTTTGGAAACCTGAATAGGGCAGGTAGAGGAGGAATGAAAGCAAGGGTGTACATATCACAAAAGAGACATATTCATCCTTCTCACAGCACTCTGCTGAGATCTGCTGTGAAATCATTCAGGCTGAAGTTTTCATGTCCACTGGAGATAGCAAGTAAAAAAATAAAGCAAGCCAGGCCCTTCAGTTTCCTCAGACTTGTCTGTTGTCTTAAACAATATTAATTTAAAAGAAGACAAACATAAGGCATTCCACCAAAATTTGTAGTGAAAATTTTACTATGTTGCTTCGACACAGAGGTCACTGTGTGTTCATTTTCTGTTGCTGGACAAAGACACCTGCAGAAATATTCTGCTGTTCCCATTTGAGTGAGAAGCCCTCTGCAGGGAATTCACCCTGGGCTTCTGTCTTTAAGAGGAAGGACTTGGGGTACCAAAGAAATCGGTGCCACAAAAACACCTTGCTTGCTGAAATTTTGGAACAGATGTTTTCAAACCTGTATTCCAAACCAGAACCCCCTCTCTGACTGTGTTTTGAGAAATACTGAGAAATGTGTTTATAGAAATGTGCTTATGAGCTCAGAAAATCAGTCTAATGAGTTGTGCAATTATGATTTTTAGGTACATAATTAAAAATAAAAAACAAAAAAGCATTTGAATGCATTTCTGTGTGTATGAGCCAGGTTTCTTCGTGTGAGAATTTAAAAAGAGCTAAATAGTGTGTGAGCTACAGAGGCAATTGGCTGTTTAAAGCTAATCTTTAAAGCAGTGAGAGAACTTGGTTGAAGTGGGGCAGTGCAGACTGACACTGGTAAGAGCAATATCTGGAATAAAGGCCCCAAACACCTGCTGTGTAACACCTTTGGGACTGGGACGATGTGGATGCTTCTCCTTGAAGCAGGAAAGTGCTGTATGTATAGAAATTGAATAGTATCTTGTCCTCATCAAGCTCCATAACTAACTGTGCTGTTCTCTTTCCCATGTTATGATATCAACATGGTTTATTCTTTATCTTTGGGATTTTTGACTGTTTGAATGGGATGCACCATTGATAGAGTTGATGTAACTTTATAGCTTTTTTTAAAAAAAATAAACAGTAGAGCAATTGATTTTATCGGGGTGCTTGAATTTGACCTAAGGCAAAGATTGAGGCCATTACATCTGCTTGGTTGTTGTTTGCTTTGTTGCTCCCAGTACAGATAATGATCAGAGAGCAGCCTTGCATGTCAAAGGAATGCTTTTATTGCAAGGTCAGGATTTCAGAATTATAACCAGTGGGGTTGTGTTTTTCTTACAGAGAAGAGCAAGAAGAATCCTCAGCAATTCGAGTTGGTTTTGTCACTTATAACAAGGTCCTTCACTTCTTCAATGTAAAAAGCAGCTTAGCTCAGCCTCAGATGATGGTGGTCACAGATGTGGCAGAAGTTTTTGTTCCTTTGCTGGATGGTTTCCTTGTTGACTTTGAGGAATCCCGATCAGTTGTTACCAAGTAAAGTACAATTACACTTCATGAGAGTAAGATGTGAATGCTTATGATGTGCATTATGCCTTTTAGTCAGTTGGGTTTGGGGGCGTACAGGTATCTGTTGAAATACTTCAGAAGCCAGCAGGTGCTTCAAGCTCTGTGTTTTCTCCTCTGAGGCAAAGAAAAAGCAAAAGTCACAGCCCCCTGGGACTGAACTGGAAAGTTGAGGTAGGCCAGGTGTAAATCACCTTCAGCTGTGCTGCCTCAGAACTGGCAGAGGGGTGAGGCTCTGAGCCATGTTGTGTTTTCCCTCTTGCAATGAACCTCATGTGCACCTGGATATGATCTTTGGACTCTGAAGTCCTTACAGCACACCAGAACTACTTAATGGTTAGCTATTTTTTACTTATTGCATGTTCCTTTAGGTTACAAGCTTTGAAACAATGCATATCATAGAAAAAAAAAGCATATTTTCTTTTATTCTGGCTGAGTTCCTAAGAAATTGAGCAAGGAAAATTTGTACTATTTTTTGCACTGTAAATTTGCATAAAAAACATCTTCCTGTGTGAAGACTTGGTATGTTACAAGGGGTGTTTGGGGATTACCCCACACTGACCAGTTGAGACACTGATCCTTTCTCTCTCATAGCTTGTTGGACCAGATTCCAGAGCTGTTTGCAGACACTAATGAGAGTGAGACCATCTTCGCTCCCGTTATCCAGGCTGGCATGGAAGCACTAAAGGTTAGAACATTCCTCTCTGTCAGAGAAGCAGCTTGAAATCAGGTTTGCTAAAAGCCAGTCCCATCACAGTGGGAGATTAGGGGAAAAAAGGTCATTGATTGTTTCCAGCACTAATGTTCCGTTATTCTAACGGTACCTTCAAACTGCCAAAGTCAAAATAAGAACTGACAAGCATAACATCTGTTCCCAGATGTTCTTATTGAGGGAAGCCAGTCCCTGGAGTCTGTTCCATGTAGGAGGGGTGTTCAGGGGATGAGAAGCAGGAGTCAGTTTCTTGTTCAGCATTTAAGAGAAATAAAGGCGTGTTTAGTTACCACAACAGAACAAATCAATACTCTTGTGTTTGCACAGACACCCAGCCCTTGTACGTGTGAAGGGCAGGAAAGTCAGTAAAAATAATAATAATATCAGACTTGGCTATGGTTATTCTCTTGCTTCTGCAGAACTTGTTGTGCAAAACAGGATATTTATGACTGTCTGTGGCCAAATCAGGCCGTGGCTGGAGGGTTTCCGTTTAACCGACGCGTTGTCCCAGCTTGGAGACAGCTGGCAGGGAATCCACAGGCCAGGGTGCTGCCCGATTGCTCTCTGTGTGTCCAGGACGTCCCCTGACATGCTGACATTCCCATGGAGCATTGCCAGTTAAATGCACAGCACCCTGCTTCACCACATGATTTGCAGGGGCAGAGCACAGTCAGTGGGGCTTTAAAAAGGCTGATTTATCTGTGAGCTTTGTATGAGTAAAGCATGAACTTTGAGTATGTAAATTTGTCAAAACAAAAATTAATATTTCTCAATTCTATTTCTTATATATTGATTGATATATCAACTTTCTTATTATTTTTTCATACGGCCAGCAGGAATGTGTGCAAAGCACATCTGAATGCTTTTTCCTAATACTTGACTTCTGCAAAACAAATTTAAGGGCCATAATTGTAATTTTCCTTTGATGATGGCTATAAAAGAAAGCAGCTCTTAATTAAGCTTTTTATTGAGCTCAGTATTTTAAAGTTTTAATTTGTAAGGATTTTCACTGTGAATAATTCATCTGCATATACCTTTGCTCAAGAAAACAATTCTTATCTAAAAAGAATAAATGGATTATGTTAATAATATGTATATTTTAGAAATTTTGTCAAACCAGTATTGGTAGTTTCTGATGCAAATCAGGATGAACAGGTACTTGGGAAGGCTTTCAGCCTTCAGCAGGTGGCTTCTTCAAAAGAAATGGAAGAAATTGGCATTGGTGATCAAAAATGCTTGTCCTTGAAATATTAGGGGTGAAATTTCAGCTCTTTGAAAAGTCAGGTGCTGCCTTCAGTTGTGCTTCTGCCATAGCAGAGAGACTTCTGGTTTCCCAGAAGAATTCCACAGCTTATTTTGACAGGTAGAATGTCCAGTGAACATTTTAAGACCTGGAGAAGCAATAGTACCACTGGCGATTTGTGTCTGCATCTTGGCAGTGTGGATTTCAATGTGCAATCTGCTACAGGGATGGAACTGTCACCCATTTATAAAAATGTATGGAGCACCAGTGTGCCTGAACTGAATTGTTCTGTTAAAGTGCATTTCCTTTCAATTTGATCCAATTTGAGTATTTGTATTTTGATGCCTGTTGCATAATGCTTGTGTCCAATTGGAAAGCCTCCAAGAGAGGCACTCCTCCTTCTGCCTCTGGAGAAAGTGCTGTCAGGATGCCCTGGCCAGCAAACCTGTGTGCTGGACTGCTGCTTACTGACATAAAGGGCCCCGTTTGTTTGGGGGCTTATTCCATCGGGTCCTGAGTCTGGAAATGAATTATTTACCTCCTTGCAGAAAGTGCCCACTGTTCTCTGAGCCCCCCAGTGTGTGAACATGGGCTGGTGAACCCTGCAGTAACAAACGTGCCAATGTGGTGTCTTTGGAACAGGCTGCAGAATGTGCTGGGAAATTGTTCATCTTCCACTCTTCTCTGCCAACTGCGGAAGCACCAGGGAAGCTGAAAAACAGAGATGACAAAAAGCTGCTCAATACAGATAAGGAAAAGGTATTTTCTGCTCTAAGAGGGAACTGCTGTTAGACTGCATTTGTCTAATAAGGCATTGATCTTCTTTCATATATTGTCTTTTACACAGCTGTATTGTTAGGTTATATGATGCCTCTGTAGTGATGGATTCTCCAAGAACATACTGAGGTGTTCCCTGCATCCATGGGCAGGGGAAGGATGTTTTTGATGATAGCCATGCCTCACTTCAAACTTCACTTCATTCTTTTGCCTTCATCCAGCCCTTTGGGTTGTGATTAATATCTAATGTGATGGCACTCGTTTTTTTTATTCCTGTGCAGACCCTCTTCCAGCCACAGGGAAATTATGAGGCCTTAGCCAAGGATTGTGTGGCCAATGGTTGCTGTGTGAATTTGTTCCTCTTCCCAAATCAGTATGTGGATGTAGCCTCCATGGGCCTTGTCACAATGTACACTGGTGGAACACTGTACAAGTACAACAATTTCCAGGTAAATGGTGTGCCTTTCCTGCCTTCCAGATGGTAACAGCTGGGAGGTTGCTGTTGTTTTTCATCTCATTTCAACGTGTGCTTGGACATTTAACTTAAAAGCAGAGTGAGTCTGGAAAACCTGGTTATCAATTCCAGGGCATAAAATTCAAACTTAGAAATGGCAATAGGGCTCAAATTTGTATCTTGAAGTAGTAATAAGCTTGTTGGCATCCTAAAATTTTGCTGAAAGGTTAAGCGTAGGAATGTCAATTCATGTCCAGGCCTGGTTATGAATGGTGGACACTTGCATATACCTGATTCTGATAGCAACAATCCGCATTTGAGATCCTTTTTAAAGGACTTGAGAGCTGTTAAATGTGAGCTGGTTTGCTGGGGGGAGATGAGGATCATGGGAGGTGATGTTGGGTCACTGCTGTGCTGCTGCCCTTCGGTGTTGAAGCTCTGAACCTTCTGCTTTGTGTTTGCAGCTCGATGCCGACAGCCCCCAGTTCTTAAGTGACCTCAGGAAGGACATCCAAAAAAAGATGGGATTTGATGCAATAATGAGAGTTCGGACAAGTACAGGTAATAGGATCCATGGGAATGAATTTTAAATAATCTGATGCTGTGCAAATCACTTGTAAGATCAGGCTGCTTTAATTTCAGTATGTACCTCTTGAAAAGTAATTGAATAGCCTGATAAAATGCATGGCTATGTGTGTATGTATTGTTACTTATATACATATATATATATATATATACACACACACACACATGTACTTCCTTAGTGTGCCTCCTTAATAACTGACTGTCAGGTCTCACTCTGCACACAGCATGGACTGCAAGGAACTTATATAAAAAGGTAAAGCCCTGAGGGAAAATGGCTCCTGCTTCAGTAAGTGAATTTGCCATTTTTTAATGAAATGCTCTGTTTTAATCTGCCTGCAGGCTTCAGGGCTACAGACTTCTTTGGGGCAATCTACATGAACAACACCACAGATGTGGAGATGGCAGCAGTTGACTGTGACAAAGCAGTGACAGTGGAGTTCAAACATGATGACAAACTGAATGACGACACCGGGGCCTTAATTCAGGTAAAAACCCCTAATTCATGTAATGCCACAAAATGGTAAGCAAGACCTTCTGCAGCCAGAGCAGAGAAGGAGTGATGGTGTAGGAGAGATGGGAACAAGGCACAACTTGCTCTTGTGCCATAGCACTACTTGTAAAAAGTGTGTTCCCCTACCTCTGTGCTGCATGTTCTATTCAGGGGTACCCAGATGCTTTCTAAACACTCATTGAGACCTCATCAGCTGTTCATTTTTTTCCATTTCACTGTAAATAAGTTTATTTGGAGGAAGGGATTCATTGCTACTTATATAGCAATTGTTATTAGTGTGGCATTCCTTGTGACCTCTCTATTCAAGAGCAGTTCCCTATTGCTAAACCTCCCTCCCAGCTCTACTGACTGTAGGACTTTTTATAATGTTCATATGAATAACCTATTTTATAATGTCTGATAGATGTCCCTAAGAACCACAGGTATGCTGGTGCTGCAGCTGCCAGGCTGCCCTGGCTGGAGAAGGTGTCACCTGCTTTTTGTGCACAGAGAAGGTGGCTGCAGTGGTGACACTTTGTGCCTCTGTTGCAGTGTGCTGTCCTGTACACGTCGATGAGCGGGCAGAGGCGGATCCGCATACACAACTTAGGTTTGAACTGCAGCTCCCAGTTAGCTGATGTCTACAGGGCTTGTGAGACCGATGCCCTTATCAACTTCTTTGCTAAGTCAGGTACAGTTGCAACAGACCAGTTTTGTTTCCTTTTTCACTTTGGTGAAGGGGAAGGAAAGGGGGCTGAAGTGATTACCTAGTGGGAAATCATTTTTTAGAACTTGCTGCTCCACATCTGAGCAATTCCTGGTGTTATGAAATTGAAGACAAATAATCACCTGTTTTAGACAAACTGCCATAAAAGTAGTACTTGTGTGTAGGTAATATACAGAACTGGGCAGGCACAGTAAGTGATAATGGACATCCCACTGCAGTGTTGTGGATTTGGTGGGGTTTTTGGCTGTCTGTAGAAGAGACTAAAAAACAGTTGCAGCCCTCAGGTCTGTAAAGTCAGAACCTAGCAGCAGACAAAGATAATTTGAGAGAGTGTCTTTTGTAACACACACTTCTATTCTACGTTTGTAGCTTTTAAAGCCATTCTGAGCCAGCCCCTGAAGACAGTCAGGGACATCCTGATGAACCAGACTGCTCACATGCTGGCCTGCTACAAGAAGAACTGTGCCAGCCCAGCAGCTGTCAGCCAGGTAAAACTCACACCCGGTCCTACCCACCCAGGCTTTGCCACAAGTGAACAACCACCCTGCAACATCAGCAGAGCCAGAAAGGAAAACTTCAGGACAGACTTGTCCTTGTCATTCAAATACAATTAATGACAGGTGGGACTCTGGTGGCACTTAGAGCACACAGAAACTGTTGTTCTGGAACAAAAGGCAGTGCCATTGATGAAACTGATGCCTATATTCACACAGAGGATCTCAGCCAGCATTTTTCTTCTTGCTGGAATTATGCACTGACTCACAAAGCTTTCATTTTTAATTGTTATGTTTTTATAGATGGTTGTAGTATTCTAATTTTTGACAAAGCAGAGTGACTGATTTGTTTCTATTTAATTTATTCAGTCACAATCTTAGTGATTAAACTCAAAGACTCAGGCTTTTTCCATGCCAGCAGTGCTGCCAGTAACCACAGGCCTGGGCAGTGAATTGTTCATTGTTGGTGAGGCCCAAATATGTCAAACAAAACCAGAGCCACTTATTGTGGACTGCTATTTCTCTCCTTAATTCTTCAGAGAGTGCCCCAAAAATTAACAGGATTACAGGGAGATGACAGGAGCCAAGACAGCGACTACAGCTTACAGAAAAAGTAGTTTCTGTTGGATTCTTGTTAAATGCGTTGTTTTCTCAGCTGATCCTGCCAGACACGATGAAGGTGCTGCCCGTGTACATGAACTGCCTGTTGAAGAGCTGTGTGCTGGCCGGCAGGCCTGAAATCCCAACGGATGAAAGAGCTTTCCACCGCCACCTGGTGATGGCCATGGGCGTGGCTGACACGCAGCTCTTCTTCTACCCCCTGCTGCTGCCAATTGTGAGTCAGGTGGATTTTGCACTTTTATTTCTAACCCCTCTTACCTGGAAAGGAACCACTAAGAGGTACCAAGGCTCTCTGTAGTTACTTTCCAAGTCAGTTCCACAGCTCTTGTGTCCTTTGCCCCACAGCACAGCCTGGATCTGCAGAGTGACGCTGTCCCAGCTGCCGTGCGCTGCTCCGAGGAGCGTCTCTCCGAGGGAGGGGCCTTCCTGCTGGCCAACGGGCTGAGCATGTTCCTGTGGCTGGGAGCCAGCGTGTCCCCAGAGCTCATCCAGGGGCTCTTCAACGTGCCCTCCTTCGCACACATCAGCACCGAGGCCGTGAGTACATGCACACTAAGAGGGTTTAGCAAGACCAGATGATAATCAGAGAAACAAGTGAGGTCTTTTTTCATCTTTCAGTTTTAAAAGCAGGGACAGTGACCAGCAGTAGGTGTTTATACACCAGAAGTTACATAAAACTTAACACTTTGACAACTCCGAGCACGCACTAGAAGGACAGAAGCTTTCACAACATTTTTATTTCTTAAGCTTTGTTGCAGATATTAAAGTCCTTTCAACTGTGTATTGCTAAAATAAGAACAATTTTTTAAGTTTCTCTTGATGCATTTTTGTATAGCAATTATTTTAAACTGAAAAACGAATCCTTAAGATGAGACCTTTTAGTGAAAGAGATGGGGTTTCCTGGTTTAGTATCAAATCCACAGTACCTTATAACTACCAGCAGCTAGTCGTGGTTAGAGATGTGACTGGACTGTAACAACCTGCCTTCCTTCTGACAGACATCCCTGCCTAACCTGGACAATCCATTTTCTAAGAAACTGAAGCATATCCTGGAGCAAATCCAGAGCCAGAAGCCCCACACTATGAAGGTAACTGCTTTCTGCCTCAACTCATTCCTCATGCTTGTCCAAAGGAACACTCCAGGCTTTGCCAAAACTTAGCAGTGGCTGCAAAAGTTTTTTTAGGTATTGGCAGTCTTCCTGCGCATCAGTGAGTTCCAGCATGATTTCTAGGCACAGGGATCTCAAATGTGCTTAACTCCCAATCAAAATTAATTTTCAAAGGTAGACGAGTCTGAAAGGTAACCATTTTATTCTGCACTCCTCAATTCACACAGAGTTTCTGCACTATGGAGATTTATTAGTTTTGGGGCTTTTCCCCACATCTAGAGCATCCACTAAGAGACACAGGAGCACTGTGCTGCCATCTAGTCTGACTGTGTCCTAAAACTATCTGTCTGTATCTCTTATCTTTACAGCTGATGATAGTGAAGCAACGGGAGCAGCCAGAGATGCTTTTCCGCCAGTTCCTGGTAGAAGACAAGAGTATTTATGGAGGAGCCTCGTACGTGGATTTCCTCGTGTGCATTCACAAAGAGATCAGCCAGCTGCTCAGTTAAGGCAATGCAAGTAAAATGTCCAGTTCCTTTTTGCCTTTGCAGGAGGGACAGTTTTTGGTGCCTGAAGGCTGGCCCACAGCTCCACCAGACCCAGCCTGGGCCTTCTGCTGTGCTTTACTGACCCTTTTCTGTGCTCTTTTTGTACAGTTTCATTTGATGCCACCTCTCCCTGAGTATTTTGCTTACTTCTTAAGCTGTAGAATAGGAAGTTCTGCACTCAGGTATTAATCTTCTGGGAGTCCTGACTTTTTCTCTACATGAATTGCCAGATTTCAGACTGCCAATGCTTAAGAGCATATATGGTATACATTTCTTAAAAGACAATTTAGAAAACTCTCAATTATTCCTTTTGCCTAGTCATAAGTTGTATCAGAGCTGGGAAAGATGATCAGAATCTCTACAGAAGAGGAAAAAAGACAAAACACTTCTTTTTTTAAAGTGAGGACATGGAGTTGAATCAGATTGGCAGTAAACATGGAGTTCAGTTTGAGGGATTTCAAAGTCCTTCCTGTGAAGCAAATCTCTGTAAAGGAAATCCCTTTTTTCCTGGAAGGGACAAGTGTTACTTTCTACAAAAGCAGAGCTCTAGGGATCCTTCCAAAGCCAGGAGTACTCAGGAGACAGAAATGCCTCAGTTTATAACTGGACTTGAGTAAATGTAACAACAGTGGGGATCACAGGAAGAATGGTAATCAAACAATCCTTGTGCTGCCTTTGGCAGATGACGTCACTCTATTGTGGTACAATTCTGTCCTCTTGAGGGCAGCAGTTAGCTTTGCATACTATTTAATTACATTTTAAAAATTGCACAGGTTAGGCTTTCTTTAGTACATTTTCTAACTGGAATATTCCCAACACAACTCAGAAAAACCTGTCCCTCAAAATTTCAGTGGCAGATCAACTGTGAGACAGTTGACACATTAACCAAAGGTTATTTGTGGTGCTATAAAGCCTGTTGTTTAATACTAGTTCTATTACAGTGACTGCCTCTCCCATGACTGATTTAATCAATGGTCACTGCTTTGAAAAACAAGCCTTAGCTAATACCAATATTGAAGGTAGAATTTGGAAAGCCAGAGCCTTTGGAACAGCTGTTTACCTCAGATACTTCATCAGTCTCTGTCTCTTTAGGACCAATGCCTCTGCACGTGAGGTTTGAACTTTGCCAAACTTGAAAAGCGGTTATTAAGAAAAACTAGTGTTTCAAAGAACCCAAAAACACGCAAAAGTAAGGTTAAGCCTCAGTAAAGAAAAAAGTGCCTTTAAACATGTTAGTGTTGCTACTTACATTAATTATTTAATATCCACAATAGGCAGTCAAAATGCATAATTTTTTGGTTCGACAACTTATCTATACAGTCCTATTCTTGTCATTGACCAAGAGCTCTTGAAATAAGTGGCTGTATTACAAAAGGTCCTCAGTCTGAATTCAGCTGCCAAGACAAGCACTTTTTAGCTGTAGACATTACCCTGTAAAAAGTATTTGTTGCCATTTCATTTGTAAAATGACACCAGCAACATTTGTGTAAAGAAATAAGCAATTATTAAATATAATCTGTGTGTGTGTTTATTCTTTCCTACATCCTAAGTTCTCCAAGGTTTTGTGGCCATGGCATCCAGCAGTGAGTGCACTGTAGGTCACCTTGTCCTGCTGTGACAGGCAGCTTACATAGCCTCAGCATTTTCAGTGTTTCTGCTCCTGTTATCTCCCATGGCTATGGTGAGAATAATCCAAGTGCTGCAACGTGTCCCCAAGAGGGGCTATTCAAAACCAAGCTCAGGTAAGCCAAAGCTGTTTATACTGGCAGAGCTACTGCAGCAGAGCTCTGGCCTGCTGTGGGCAGTTTGTTACCTACAGTGAGACATCCCAGTGGAGGAAACAGCACATGGTGACAGCAGTAATGACAGTGACAGGTATCTTCACAGACACAGGACAAGTGCAGTGCTTGGCTTCACCATAAACTGCAGGACTGTAGTGTTTAACTCAGATTTACAGTAATGAGGCCTTTTTTTCTCTTTTTTCATTGCCACAGTAATTATACTCAAAACTACTTTCTGTTTCACAGAATTTGCTCACTGCTTTCTTTTCAGCCCATAAGAATGACCTTGTTATGAAAAGGATTGGTGCAGCTCTCTACGCATAAAGTTGACATTCAACCCATTACACAGTTGCCATTTCTGTTAAAGCAGTAACATTGCCACCAACTTCAGTAGTTTTGCAAGGAGAAAACACCTTTTTTACTATATACAGAAACATTGAGTTCCTTTATTTGTCACTTTCAAATGACTCAATGTATTTTTTAAAAGCCACAAGACTTAGAGATGTTTTCAATGTAATGGGCTTGAAATGTTCATGTATCCTTTTTTAGAGTGCTCTCTGGATAGTAAAATCTATAGCAGGGCAGAGAAAACCAGTTGAACATTCTAAAATTAATTCCATGACTTAATGCCAGTTAACTTCCATGATCATCTCAAAACTGCTCGTTAGTTTGGAGCTAGACTTCCATTCTGAACAAAGCATTCTGCACATAAGACCACACACAGTGAGTCAGGGCTGGGGAGGAACCTCAACCCTCTCAGAGCAGTGACTGCCACCCTGCACAGCACACCACATGCCAGCCAGCTTCTTGTAAACCAACCCTGCCAGAGAGTGCACAGAATTCTCCAGCTGATGGCTGATTTACACAATGATGTACAGGTGTTAAATTCCCTCTGAAGCCAAATGCCGAGACATGCTGAGTACCTTGTCAGTGCAGGTGTTGAATCCTTCACTGAATTCACAGGCTGCAAGGTAGTACGAGCACTCTAAGCCTCCTTCAGAATGGAAAGACATGACAAGATCTAGACAGGCTCCCCAGTTCAGACCAGAGGCATTATGCATTTAATAAAAATGGAAAGGAAGAAACTCGTCAGGCTTTTTATCTTCCAGAAAAGCATGCTCAAATTAAGTCTTCATTTACTTGTGGTAAATGAAATGCTCATCAGCTCAGTGATTCTGAGCCTTATCCTCCCCCTCCTGTGCAAGTGTTACAAGTGAGAAATTACCTGACAACCACTAATGCAATGAAAAGCTTTTCATCTCTAGTCACCCCTTTCTATATGGTCCAAATCCCAGTGACTAAGAAAATGACCTGATGATTTTACTGTATAATGGGCCATGGGGATTGTGTCTCACTCTGGTACTTCCTAAGTCTCATCTCCGTCCCCACAAGTACATGGACCAAGATTTGGGAGCGCTCAGCCCTGCACTGCGCCTTACCTGTGCAGCCTTTGTCAGTCTGTCACTGCTGAAACACCACCTCCAGATGAGCAGGGGCAGTGCTGGTCTTCACAGAGGACGAGTTCAGAGGTGGAGTTCCTGTTCATTACCTCAATTAAAACATTCCATCAGTTGCTCATTAACAACATGGACATCACACTTTGCTGGCGAAGGTGGCCTATCCAGACAGCTCTAATCTAACACTTGCTGCAGCACTATTGGTTTTTTTCCTTAGAGTAATTGAGCTAGTTCTGCTTGGAGGGGAAGAACCAAGCAACCTCCATCACCTGTGTCTATTTTCCACAGTCAGTGAAGTCTTGAGCAGCACAGCAGCTTCTGCAAACTGATACAGAAGCACAACAGATCCAGTTTTTTTCGACCCTCCTCTTCCACGTACCCGAAGTGTATGTCAAGAGCAGCCTGTGCACTGAGCTACCAGCATTGAGCATGTAATTAAAAGGGAGAAATGGAAATTAATGTTTTCTACTCACTGGAAAACAAGAAAATACTTGTCCCTGGCACAAAAGCAGTGGTCTTACTGTTAGGTGTCTTTACTTTTTGGATAACAATACAATTAGGGCAAAAATCACCCCAAGAAGTGTCCCTACCTAGGGCATTTACTTTCTCTCACATGCTGTTCCATAGCCTGTGGCAGACTTCACCAATGACCATCACCTTCAAAACTCTCCTTCCCCAAATACAGTCACTCTCCAGCTGTACAATTATGACAGAGGACGAAACAAGCTGTAAACACCAGGCAGTTTCCATTGGCACTACAGCAATCCCCTGCTAAACACTCTGCCAAAGCCAGGGAGTTCCCCAGCCTGTCAAAATCTTCAAAATCAAAAGAACAGTTCCTGCCTACAACAGCATAAAGGAAACCACTTAGCAATTCCAAGCCTCAACGAGAACAAACCCACAAAATATTAAGAGAGATATTACAACATCAGCTTTGATAAACATGTTTAATAATCTGCTACTTTACAGGACAGTTATTTAAAAGCCAGGCTTCAAGAGAAACATTTGACACTTAAAAGCCAATTTTCCAAAACCTACACCTAAGACCTTGAGACATCACAAGCCGGGTTTGTTCAGCCTACCAAGAACTGCACCAGAAGCTCAGAGTTGTGGTTTTGCTAAAAATGGACTTTGTACGTTTTAGGGAAGGGAGTCACTGCCTTTCCACACTGCCCTGGATCAGCAACATCCATTCCCAAATGCGTGCAACACCCACAGGCAAAGGCAGCACTCAGCTCCATCAGTGTTCCCTGTTTTGGATCAGTTTTGGGAAGCGCACAGTCACAGCACTTCCCATGTGCCATCCTCCCTCCAGCGAGGTCTCTGGCACTGCTCTGCAGTCACACTGCTCTTCTCTCCCGTGGAACAAGTGTTACAGACACACACTGGGGGAAAATCCCCAACCCAGAGCTGTGAACAACTGCTGGGCTGCACAGAAATGCACAACTTGGTGCTTTCCAGGAAGCACAACACAACTGCACAGAACTACCACTCTCCCCACTACTGACACAAAAGGTGAGTGCATTTATACCACAAATAAAAAAATTAACCTTTTCCTATTCCCAGGAATAATTTGGGAAGTTTAAACCAAATAAGAAAAAATAGAATTCTATTTATTTCATTTGCTCCTTGGTTTCAGAGAAGTTAAAACAGGTGTCCATACAGACACAGCACTTTTTGTTCCATAAGACAGCAAGTCTGCTGTGGCCATGCAATTCAGAACTGCATGTCATGCCTGCTCCACCATATTGATGCAAGTCAGTCCAAATTCAAACCTCCAAAGATGGAAGAGGAATCCATGTTTCAGAGAAAACAAAGCTGAAAAGGAAGTCTCCACCTGGCAAGGTTCCTAAGGAGAGGGCAAGGGGGTCATTTCCATCCTACCCATGGTGTGAAGAGCTGGAGCTCTCTCCTCTGAGTTCAGTGCAGGACATGGCCAGGTGAGGGGCTGTGCCAGACTGCAAGGCCGACTGGACCAGCGTGCACCAAAAACAATTGTAGAAGTCATCTAGCTTGAGTCCCCAGAGGAATTCACTGTAGGAAAAACAAGACTGCAGAAGAGATTCCCAGACAAGGCGCAGGCCGGGGGAAGCAGCCGGCACCTCCTCAGCGGGTGGGGAAGCCCCCTCGATGTGTCCCTCCACGGCCCCCTCTGAAGCCGCCCCGCTCTCCACGGAAGTTGGTTCTGTTCCTCTCCCTGCCCCTTTCTCCCCGTCCCGCCGAAGTCCCTCCTCTTCCTCCTCCCCTGGGAGCACCCCCGCCCCGGTCGGACTTGGATTTGGGGGGCGGGGACTTGGGCCGCAGCCTCTCGATCTCCTCGGTGCAGCCGGTCAGGTGCGAGTTGGGAGCCGTGAAATACGAGGAATAAGTTTCCGCATTAAAGTTGCTGTTTGTGAGGGTGGGTCCCACCGTCAGCCAACCTCGGGAACAAAACCACAGTCAGCACAAGTAACAACCAACTTCAGACTTCAAGGCCACTGCTGTCCTTCTCCCAGTAAATGAACACTTAAGTGACAGGGAGAGACACCTACACATCAATGACACTGAACAGAATGACAAGTCACCTCTAGAGCAGTTGCAAAGTTAAGATTCCAGATGGTTATTTCTTAGGGCTTAGTTTCCTTTTTTAAAAATTTTTTTTTACACGTGGCTGTGGCATCACTCACAGTGCTTTCACAAGCCACTACCCCCTTCTTCCTACTTGTCCTTATACCACACAACGTTTTTAAAAAATAAAGAAGTTCAGCCAGAGTAACCTGACTCTGTGAGGCACTGACATACAGAATCCACTGGCAGCAGGACTAAAGGAATACCTGAACAAAGTGTCCTGATCCACATATTTCTTGCATTTTGTGTCATGCCACATGCAGCACACACTGTGAAACACTGGGTCTTCAGACACTGCAAACAGCACTAAGCTCACAGGGGTTGAAAATCAGTTGGAGAAAGAAATCACTTTTCTGAGAAGTGTAAACATATGGGGGAAAAGGAATCTCAATTGCATTTTGCTATGCTCACTGATCAATTAAGCACATGGATGGGCAAAAATATTAGTTAAAAAAAAATATTTGTTCTGGAAAAATCACAGAAATTATAGTTGTCATAAACCTTCCAAACAACAGTTCTGTGACTGACAGATCCTCACATACACCAAAAATGCATCTCCTTGAGCTGTGCTGTCTGACCCATGACACGGATCTGGAAACCTGTTTAGGACCCTGAAATGAATCCTGCTGTTTGACCAAAGCCAACCGAGCAGTTACCTGGTCGAATGGTGCTGTCCCTCCCGAAGAGGTGAAGCCGCCGTCGCCCAAGGCAGAAATGCTCAATGATGTGAAAAATCTCCACGGGTTTCTCGATGTTGCCGATTTCGGGCTCCTCTGTGATGATGAGGTCGATGTCAACGTTGGCGTGGATGAAGTCCCCGTCGGTGCTGCGGCGCACAGTGCCCTTGATGCCCATGAGGCAGTGCTCCTGCACACACACACACAGAGCTGAGCTGTCACCTGGCACACCTAATGCTGCTGCTGTGGCAGCTGAGCACAAGGCACAGCAAGGACAGTTCTAAGCACAGTACATCCCACTCTTACAGGAGAGAAAAGGCTAAAGCGTGAACTAGAGCAGAAAAGCTGGAGCTACCAAAGGAGCCATTTGAGAACAAAGCAGAGCAGTACTTTAAGCTGAAGCTTAAACCACGCTATGAGGTGGTAAAACTCAAATCAAGGCTGAAGTCAGATATTTGGACTTCTTCAATTACAGAACTTGAGACTGGAAAGGCTGAGAAGTCTCCATGAGGCAAAAGAGAAAAACGTGATGGCAAGAGCAAAGGAATAGTTATTAATACCTGTCTTAGCATTTTGATCCTAACTTTATTCATACAATAATTTTCAAAGTTTTCAGTCATAAAACAGACAGTGGAAATAAGATATACTTTTTCATTTTGTACCTCTGTTAATAAAGCACCCCTCAGAATTCCCCTGAGGTTCCTTTCTAGGAGATGTTACTACATCAAACCCCACAACCACTATCACACTTGTCAGTGCACTCTCAGGCAGCTCATCAGCACTAGAAGTGTTCTTGAGCTGTAACATGCATTGCTTTCCTTCCTTCTGCAACTGCAGACCAATTTATGTGAGCGATATGTGGCACGCATGAATGAGGAATCACCACGATTGTTCCAGGATGGAAAGAGGCTCCTACATACTCGTTTCAGAGCTCTGTTTCTGCGAATATCAATCTTGGATGAGCTATATTCTCCAGGATCAAACACTGACTCACTAAGAGCCACCAGATGGCTCAGGAAACAGTTGCAGACAAGAGCATGTAATCATTCCCAAATTTTGGAAAGGGTTTGCAGAGGTAGTGGGTAATCATTAAAGGCACAACATCAGACCTGTCAGATCTATGCAGATGGTATTGCACTCATGCAGCACGGGTTGGGACCTGGAATTTACCTAAGTGAAAGGCAGAACACTGCTAAGAAAATCACCCACCAAGCCAAGCCTCCTCAGTCTAGTCTTTAGGAGAACTATCCCAAACATTTTAATTCCATATCTCACAGCATGTCACCCACAAATACCTGGGATTGCCTGACAGGTGCACAGCCCCGAGCACCCATGGAGAGAGACCTCAGCCAAACAGAACAGAACACATTTGCTGCTCAAAGCACTGGCAAGCACAGCTTGCTCAACAGTGCTTGTTTAGTCTGAGCAAACTCACTCCATTTTCAGTGTTTGTCACAAACAGTGACCTCAGCCCAACTCTTGCTCGATAAACAGAGAAATTCCCCATACCAGAAACAAAGACATAAAGTCCCCTCAAATCCTCCTGTGTTAGTTTTAACCCTGCCCTCATGAGCAAACTGCACATATTTGCAATACTATACGCAATAAACACACAATGTTTATACTTATAAATATTTATAACTAATACAACATACTTTCAAACAAACTTCAGATTAATGTAAATGCAAGTCAAAGAAAGATTCCAGATATCCTAAAGGGAAGTTTATACTCCGAACAATGGCCAATTTGAGACAGACTTGAGGATGTTTAATGCTAATGAATGATTAATGAATGAGGAAGGAGTCCTGAGGTTCACTGACACTTGAAATTAGTAAATTGCCAACCAGCTCTCTGTACTCAGTAGAACTGCCAGTTACACTCACATATACCCAAAACAATTATTTATGAGTCCCATATACATTTCTCTAAGTTTTTGAACAACACACATTTGAGTCTCAAACCAGAGCACTGTTTTTTTCTCTGCACCTCCTTCAATACACATCCTTCACAAAGCATCTTAAAAAAAGTTTGGTTTAAACCAAGCTGACCCATCCTATTGCTTGTGCAACCACCCCCAGGAAGGCAGGAGATGCTGTCTGAGCTCTGGTTCCCCCAGACTTCTCTCTGGTCGAAGCTCTGGGCACACACCTGCTCGTGTGCATTGAGAACTAACAGTCTTCTACAGTTATTTTTTATTAATAGATTCATTTAAAATCTACATATTTAAAGACTTCTTTTGACATTTAATTTAGTCAAAATCTTTTGCTAAGTTTAGTTCCATAAAATGTGCTTTGCAGAACAGAACTTGGAAGTCCTCCAGTTGGCATTCTCACAGCCTGTCACCCACACCAGGTGTGTCATTAGCACAGACAGAATGGAAAAGAGAGGAGGAATGGAGCCAATCCTTTACCTTGGTTCTCTGGAAGACAGCCTTAGGGTCTAGAGTCTTGGTCTTGCCAGGGTTGTTCTTATTTGTTTTAATCCAGCAAATGTCCTCACATCTTCTGTAACCCCATTTGCGCAGACACTAAATGTCATAAACAAGAAAAACAGTTCATACTACACAAAAACATCCAATGACCTGAACTGAACACTCACTTAGGCACTTGACTTATTTTATTCAAGGACTGTCCAGCTGCTACAAACCTGTCTATGATCAAACCCAATCTATCTGGCCAACTTCAGACTGAAAAACAGCCAAAGCAAACGGACCAGTAACCACAGGCTGCCCTTAAACAGTTGTTTGTGAATTGTTTTCATGGAAAGCACTGCTTGAACTAAATAAAGAATGTTTCAGCACAGCAGGAGCCAATTGGGAATTCTTAGTGCAGCATCCCCAACACAAGCAGTGTCTCCCTGGCATGCAGAAAGATGACAATTGTATCTCAATTTATGAAACAGTAGGACCTTTCTCCTAGCATGAATATTTCTGCCAGAAAGCTACTGAGACTTCTGTTAAAAAAGTTGTAACTTGGCAACTTGCTCTCCTAAAACACGCATGCAACAAAAGCAAGACCCCACAGAATGACACAGTCAATGACTCATCTGGACAGCTAAAGTATCTAAACAGTTAATGCCATTTAAAATCACATATCCCCCAGCACAGTAACAGAACATCCCTCAGTAGTTAGGGCTGAGAATTCTATAGAGGGAAAAGTCAAAGATAAAAATAAACTCTTAAGCCTGTCCCTGATAAATTGAATTAAAACAACATCTTACCACTCGGCCGAGATCCAGACCCTCGCCTGAGCCGCACCACAGGAACACAAATGACCTTGGGGCTGCAATTTCTTCAATTTCCAATTTCATGATCTAGTAATGACAAGTGCAATAAAAGCCTTTCTGAATTAAATACAAATCACCAATTGTATCAGGAAAAATACTGAGACTTGAGGCATTGTCACAGAAACCATCAGGAAGCACACCTGGGGGCCGAAGGGAAGTTGGGAACTGATTCCTTGTTTTGCTTTGCTTGTGTGCATGGCTTCTGCTTTCCCTATTAAACTGTCTTTGTCTCAAGGCATGAGTTTTCCAGCTTTTACCCCTCCAATTCTCTCCCTGATCCCACTGGTGGGGAGCGAGCAAGTGGCTGCCTGGGCCTGGGGTGAAACCATGACAAACAGAAATCCTACCTGTATAAAAAATTCTAGACTTAAAAGACCAATACAACCCACATGATCTCCTCCTCAAATCTCTGCTTCATTTTGACCTTCCACTGGCAGCAAAAATACTAAATACAAAAGCAACAGTACTCTCTTTCTTTTCCTCCCTATAAGTACTTACATGAAAGTTGCGAAGACGTTCTAAAAGTCCCAGCTTAATTCCTATCACTAAATAGGAAAGGCATTCTCTCCATTTTCACTTTCAGGACAAGCAGCCAGAATTTATGAGGACAGTGGGTCAACAATGACAAATGAATGACATTCAAGATTAAATAACTTTAGATGCAAAGCATCTGTTAGTCATCACAAGCTGAAAGGATTCACCTGTAAGATGCTAACACATCAAATCAAGCTTCATTCAGTGCCACTCTGAGGAAAAATAATGCAGTAGGAGCCATTCTAAGAGGATGTAATTCCAAACTAGGAGGATGAGTCCTGCCTCAAACACTTACAAGTTTTTCTGTTAGGAATGTTTTTTTTCCTGAGCAGCACAGCAAGGCACCATTTTTCAAGAAATACAAGAGAAAGACTTCCATGATTGAGTGGAAGTCTATTTATCTATTTTGTCAAGCTTGTAGGAATTATAACTGGTTTGACCATTAAAATTTCCTATCCAAGCAACACTTGGAGAATGGAGAAATGTTGGTAAAGAAAACTTACCTGCACTTTTTACTAGAAGACCAGCATATTAAAAAGCACGCCTTAAGAACCGCAAGAATTTCAAGAAACAAGAGAATATTTTCAATGGACATTTGGTATTTTGACAGCCAAAAATCAAGCAGAAAGTTCAGTGAAGGTAAGGGCAGAGAGAAAACCCAATATTACTTAGTTCAAGTTTTCAGCAAGCTCAGAGAGAACAAAAACTTGTATTTACTAAATTAAACCCTGAAAGTGTTTGCTTAAACAAATGTATGAAATGCTCTTCACAGCAAGAAAGGCACTTACATCATCCCAGGTCCAGCACTTTTCATTGGCAGTAATGCCAGTCTCTCGGTAATATTCTTCCAACGGTGGCTCCAGGAGAATCACATCAAATTTGGACTTCAGCTCCCTAATATCAAAGGCTTCCAGGTCTGCTTGCAAATACCTGTTTAAACAGAAGATGCCAGACTGCTTGGACAAGGTGCAGCAGTGGCCTGGGAGCTACACTCCACACAGCACTTCTGTGCAGCCAGTTAAGAGCATCCTAGTTGGGCTGTACATCCCAAATGCTCTAAATCCAGAGGAGATTCATTACACATCCTCACTTAATCAAGGCTGGATGTTATTGCATTTTATTTTTAAGTAGTCTTAATAAACAGTTTTTAGGATTCTAACTCAGCAAGCAAGAAACAGATGCCCACACAGACTGTACAACAATACCTAGTACAGAGTCACTGCACTTTCTGTACACCCGTGGAGTATAACAGAAGGAAATATAAACATTGAAGAAGCAAACACTGTCTGGCTAACTGGGAAGGTGGCATATTTTTAGAATTATTCCAAAGATGCTAAATGCTGGAAACATCGTTACTTTGTGTATAGTATAAATGTACTTCTGTATTCCTGTACCAAGCAGAATTCTCCCCCACACTGATTTTATTAAATACACACTCTTATGACTCTCCTCCACACCTGCACACCACTCACTGCTCTATCACTATCAAAAAATTACACTGCCCTCTCCTAAAGTCATCTAACCTGAAGACAACTGATCAGTAGCCCACCACCTCCCCTTCCCAAAAACTGTGTGGGAAGAGATTCCATTTGTGTACTTGGTGGTGTCAGAAGGCAGCATTTGATTACTGGTTTTCCCCCTTTTGTACTTTATGACCAAGAATGCCAAAACACACCTAGTTAAAACAGCAGGTTGAGTTCTGCAGTTTGCACTCAGCTGTTCAGACAATGTTTCATGGGTTATGTGACTATCATTAAATAAGGTGGGGTTTTGTGGTACAGATTAAGACTACAGCACACTACAAGCATTAGATTAAGTTCAGAGAGGTCTGAATCCCTGGAGTAACACTGAGGCTGTGTCTGACATTCAGCAAAAACTCTGAGGTAAATTAGAATCAGGAAGGACAAATTACTTCCACTCAGCCTTAATATTTTTGTCTTCAACTCCAAAGTAACACGTGATTGATGGATACTGAGATAATAGCTGAACACTATCCAAAAACCAGATGCTACAAGAAAAGCTAAGGTTTAAGAGCCCAGTTTTTTAAAGATCTTCTTGTTATCATAAACCACATGATGAGATTCACCATCACATGATATTCTTTTAGTTCCCAAATTAAAGCCTGCAGCCAAATCAGTTGACAATTTGGTCTTTAAAAAAAAATCAAAGCTTTAGACACTATAAATAATCACACACTGGAAAGAAAATCTAGTTTATACACTATATTAAACATCTAGATTAAACTAATAAAATCAGAGTGATCTTATTCTTCTATGCTTCAATTGATTCATTTGTATATACAAACAGAAAGAGAAAATGTAAATTCTAAGCAGGTGCTGAAGATAGAGATTTGCAAAGCAGACAGCTAACTTCAAACAGGTCTGGAGAAGAAAGGCATTTTCCACAAGAACACTTACATGGGAGGAGTGTTAGATTTAGATATCAGCTCATCCTTCAATCTGATGAGCTCTCTAAGTTTTGGGTATTCTTCAAACCTATCTGCTAAGCCTAAGAAGAAGAAAACATGAAGTTAACAACTACTTAACAGAGTCAATCTCTATCAATTAAGCATTGTCCAGTATTCTGAATAGGTCCAAGTGTTAATACTTAGGCTAATTTTAATTTTTGTTAGAACAAGTAAACCCTTTAAAGCAGTTTTTCGTTCAGTACTTGACAGAAGGCTCCTGCTCTCACCCAGCTAATCAGGGCTGTTGCTGATGCAGTGTCTATGCTCTGACCTTCTCTAGAGCACTACAGTGGATCAGCTCAAAACTCCAGTTACCAGAAGGAAACAACCTTTCATTTAAACTAAAAGTGCCAGGATGATGAAAGAAGTTATTTTGGTCTTCCCCCATCCATAAATTTCTATTAAGATCAATTTAACATTCATTCACAGCATGCTCTGTGTAATCTTTGATGACTGTTTCCAAGGTGGCACGTGGGGCGTGGCTGGTTCCCTGAGGCAACCCTTACACTGAGATTTGGCGCTGTGCTGGCAGTCATGAAGATCTGAACACATGTTCCTACATTTAGCTTTATGATGTCAGTTTTCCAACCTTTCATGTGTACAGAATGCAAAGGAGAGAACCCTCAGGAGATCTTTTGCAGCAAATGTTGTAAAAAGGCAAACAGACTTTGAAGTATATTTCATTCTCTCTTAGAGACAATGGGTTTGCTATTGCCAGCAGCAGCAAACCAAGGTGCCATTCCTGCTTCCCAAGCAGTGCCACTTCAACTTTAGTAAAAGTTACTTAAAAGGTTTCATATTCATTTAAAAGTACAACTTGAAATGGTACTAATGAACTGGGGGAAAAAACCTCACCCAAACCCACAAACCCTTCATCTCTCTCCTTATTTTAATTCAAACTTCTTAAGTCCCAGTCCTAGGAATGCAATGATAAAAGCAAAGTTCTCAGTACCATCTTTATTATCTCTTGTTATTTGTGCATAAAACACCCCGAAGTTATTTTCATCCTTTCCCTTAAATATGTAACAGCTTAAAACTACTACTGTGTTCTGATTTCCACCACTGTGCTGCTTCCAGCAATTTTAAGTCCCATACCCCTGGGGAGCAGAGACAGAAACCAGTTACCAGCAGCTAAGGAAGAGATGTAGAAGTATTTTCAATCAAAATCCCTCAAACTAACCAAACCCAGACCCACAGGTCTCTCCCTCTTTTCCAACAGCAACATCAAAGAGATACAGCTGGGTGTAGCAGAACCACTTGTTTTTCTTTGGGCCGTGTCCAACGACACGTAGCACCTCAGCAGAGTTGTGATTGTGGTGTAGGACATCAATGTGCAGCTTGACAGAGCTCAGCCCTGTTACAGGCTCTGGCCCTGTGCAGGCTGCTGCTGCGTTCATCTCCACACCCAACACCGCATGAGCTTTTGTCCTGGCCCTTCCCCATCCACTGCACAGCAGAGAACTCTTGGCACACAACACGGGCTCCTGTTTCTCCATACTCATTTCCAAGTGGAGAACTGCCTTGAGTACATAACTGTGAAGCCCAAGTGCTTTTTGAGATAAAGATATAATTGAGCCAAAACAGCCCATTTTTCTTAAAAACCATCCAGATGTGTTTCACGGAGGCATTCACAAAATATAGAGAAGAATAAACTAAAAGCCTCTGGAAGCAAACCAAACCTCTTTGGGCTGCTGTCTACAAACACAACCCCCTTGCCCTGGCAATCTTACACTTGATAAAATACAAAGAACTGTTGGATGAAACTGCAGAGGGAGATGTCCTGCTTCTTTTAAAAACCAAATGCCAGGCACTTATTCTGGGAAACAGGACCAAACCATGCCTCAGTTTTAGCAAGTTTAAATTCAGGCCCAGTGTGGCATCATTTCAGTAACAAGGTAAGATATGTCTGGATACAAGTAAACTTCAAAAAAAAAAAATCCTCTAAACTTGGGCACTCTAACGAGCTGTCAGCAGTTACCTAATTTAGCTAGGAAACATCATCCATATTGCTTCCTGACTTAAATGTCAGTATTTCCCATACTTAACATGCTTAAGAGGCAATACAGCCTGGTATTACAAGTGAACTGCAAACTTCCAGAGGTTTCAAGATCTCCTCATTAAATCCATCTACTTTTCTGGAATCAAAAGAGCTTAGTTTGGAAAACAAAAATCTTCCTGGTGAAATACTTTCAAGTAAAACCAAGGGTGAGAGCAGCCTTGGTAATACTTGGTAAGTAACTCCTAAGTAACTGAAAATAAAACCATTCATATGGATGTCTATACTGATATATAGGCACACTGAGACAAAAAACTAGGAAGAGTTGGTGTATCTGCACTTCCCAGAAACTGTCAGGAATTAAAAAAGGGGAAGAAGTGTTATTCAATCAAACGAGTCATCTTCCAACAGTTACTGACTGTGACATACCAACGTCTCTGATGAAGTTCTGGGGTCTGTGTCCTGTATCCACAAAGTGCTGGCAGTAATCGTTGTGTGGATTTAAGCTCTGAGTGCCCTGAAGAACAGCAAGAAGTTTGGTGAGAGCAACAGAAGATAACTGGACATAGACAGACACAATGTGTGTGTTAGTCTGATGAATGACAAAGGAGCAGATTATCTTTTCAACATGCCTTTGTAATTTCCACTGGTCAGACCATCCTTTTAGTTCCAAATCAGGCCTGCCATTCCTGCAGCTCACTGTGAGCTGCCTCAGAACAATGCAAACACCACTTACAGTCAGATCTTTCACGGGAAACTTCTGGCCTTGTGAGTTCCAGGCTACTACTCCAGCCTTTAAAACTGTATTTCAGATCCCATCAGTTGCAGAGACAGTTTAACACAACCAGGCCAGCTTTGACTACAATTGTAATTGCAAAAACAGCTCACCTTAAGAAAGGTACTGGAATCTTTGTAAATCTCTTCTTCATAGGGCAGGTTCTCTTCATCTTGCTGCAGCTCTACTTCATCCTTGGAAATAAAGCAGGTATTACAAGTGTGCATACAAGATTGTGCTGTTCCTGTCCTTCCCTTAAGGAGCAGAATCATAAGGAGACGTGGGCTGTCTACAAACAGCAAATTTAGCTCCAGTGTTAGAGGGGAAAGAAAATTACCTATTCGTCAAAAAGTCTGCACCTCTCTCACTAACGAGGGGAGTGTCACTGGGAAAGGCCTCTGAAAGAAGAATGAAGTAGGAACCCCCTCATTTCCAGCCCCTGACAGTGCTTTACAAGGTGCAGAACTTCATTTTTTTGTCCCACAAAACTTTCACTCCTTGGACTCAAAGTATATATTTTGTTGAAGTTCTTCTGCAGCAGAGCTTCTGAGCTTTTCTATCCACACAATCATCTCTTATTTTCCAGCCTTAGCAAAGTCCACACCTTGCAGAAACAGCTCATGGTACAAGTCAGTATTTCACCTGGGCTGCCCTTAAATGCAACTTTACCATTCCTATTCTATAGATCCAAAATTTACATTAAAATATCTAGAGAGCCACCAACTGTTCATTCAACAGATTTCTGGGATTCAGAGATCTGTTACACCCATGTACTCTGAACATCCAACACAGAACTCAGAGAGAACAGAAACTCAAGAGAGACTCATGTCACGTCACCTCCCGCCTTCCCACTGATCCTGGATCAAACCAGTATACAAATTTATACAACACAGAAGTACAACTGAAGAACTACTAATTGATATCATCTGCCATATTATTACAGCTGTACTTACCCTATGCTACATGAGCTGTCTGAATGCAGAATAAAAAATTAAGCACTGTCCCTCCCAATTTTGATCCCTCTAACTGTCAAAATCTTTACGTAAGCTTCTGTAATTTCCAAAGTGGAGCTTTGAATCAACTTCTGAAATGCCTGATGTGAAAAACAAATCACAGCTCCTCCTTCCCTATTCAAGTGATGAACTTAGAGACAGAGTGTTTGTCTGTTTAACCAGATTAAAAAAAAAAAAGATTACTAACAGAAACAGCAAGAGTGTTTGCAAGGAAAAGAAATGTACAGACAAGCAGCAGCAAGTATTATTCAGGTAAAAAAAAAAAAAAAGCCTGAAAGCTTGGGTTTTACTAAAAACTGCTTATGCCATCGTAAGTTACACCTGTTTCCCTCTTCCATCTTCCTCCAAATCTTGTTCCCATGATGATAAGCACCAGTTAGATACCTGAGTCATCCCAGTTCTCTTTATGCCTTTATAAGTGATTTACAAAGAGTCTTGTGGCCACAAGCAAAAGCCCACACCACCAACTTTCAAAGGGAAAGGACACAGTCACAGCAGAGACAGAATGACACCAGCAATAACACAGGATACAAGGTTCTTGTGCATTAATTATCTGAGTTTTCCAAAGCACCTGGTACAGAGTTGCTGAGTTAGGGGAACAGAAACTCCCCACAATATTCAACCACAGTTTATTTCAAATGACTGGAGATACATGTAATCCATGATTCAACCAAGTAAGCTTTTCTTCAGCCTCCACAGCAATAGCATGGAAGCATCCCAAGCTGGCAGGCCTCTGCTTGCACAAAGTAGAAAACAGCTGCCTCAAATTAGGCTGGCAGACAGCAAAATAGAACCACAGGTGGTTTTCTACTCCACACAAAGTGAGAACTCCACAAACCAGACACTCACACAGGGTTCAAACAATTGAGTCAAATCACCTGGGGAAGGAGAGGGGTGGAACACCACTCCCAGAGGGTGGTGAAAAGCCTGGCAGTGGCAGCAGACACTCTAATCCCATTATCTGTCACGTCCAAATACACACCATGCAGCTCAACTAACCTTGGGACAACTGCTACAGTTCCACAAGAAAAGAGTATTTTAGAAGCTCTCCAGAACCACAACTCAACTTTCTGACTCTAAAATATCCATTATTCATTTTTCCAATAGTGCATCTCTTCCCTATCATCCACCCCCAAGGCTGGCAAGGCAGAGCCAGGCTCCAAGAGTGGAGTCAGTGCTGCCCTTTGTTCTCACATCAGCCTGAGCCTTATGAAGAACCACCAGTATAAATTTACACTCATTCTACAGAAAAACCAAAAATAGATACACAAACAATAATAAAAAAACCCACCAAAATTAAAACACATTGCTTTTTTTCTTTTTCTTCTTTTTGGCATCATATATTCCTACATGGCTAAGAGTAAAATACTTCATCTTTTATCTCAAAAACTGCTCTCACACAGGTTTGAGGGTACATTCAACTTCCACCAAATCCAAAGCCAGGGCACAAAAATTTTAAATCATTTCAGAAGACTTACCTGAACCCAACACTGCCAGTCAGGGATATAGAGACAAGTCCCTTCACATCAGAAATACATCTGATTTTCTGAACAAAACTGGCAAACTTGCAAAACTTGTCCACAACACCACTAGTTAAGTCTATTATTGCTTTTGTCTAAGTTGCATTAAACACAATACAATAGGGCTTGACACCTTAAGGATCCAGATTTTTGTATGAGTTCCTATTACCAGACTAAATTTAAGCTCAGAGTGCTCAGAGTGCTCAGAATTTGGTGTGTGTACAGGTCACTCACTTTATAGTTACATAAATGCAGATGGAATTTTACTGTTCTCATCTCCTTGCCAATAGGGAATTAGCAATGCCTGCAGCAAACAGCTGATGACTCCACTATAGATGTTCTACTCTGGGGTTTCAAGTTTCTTAAGTCTGTTCATCTGCTTGACTGAATTTTGTCTGAGCTACTGTTATTAAAATATTCTTCCATTTCAACAGTACAGAAAAAGTCTGGCCACTTGAAAGTGGTTACAGCCCACCTCAGGGTAACTTCTCCACAATGATTAGGAAAATCTTGATAAGATTCCTGTACTTTGCCAACCTAAGTGACTTATCCTTATATACTTTATAGTAATTAAAATTTAGTTCTTTAACCATGTACTTGGTGAAGAAGTAAAATTAATTGATATTAACTGTACACTAATGTAAGAATAAAAACCCTGCCTCACAAATACCCTTCCACCTGATGGTGACTTAATTTCTTTACTAAATAGGATGTACAGACTAACACTTATCATGTTAAAAATGTCTGGCCCTTTACAGAAAGACTTCCAAATCAATCTTCAAAAACCATCCTGTCATACATTAACTTTTCAGTTCATTAAGAGATAGACATTATTACAGAAAGATTTAAAAACCTGAACACAAATGTAACATGATGAAGGCTTTGTATTTAAAAAATTACTAGTTTAGGCATCCAAGAGAATAGCAGACACTGCACTATTTCATAAATACACTGACACTGATTCTCTTTAATCACAGAAGCAAGGTTATTAGGACATAAAAAAAGGGAAGAGGACATACACTGCAACCAGATTCCAAAGCAAATCATAAAGACAGTTGTATCATAATCATGCCTTTGTTTAACCTCTTTCTATCTCTCCTCTTGGCCAAAACACTGCATCAGGAGAAAGCTGCCTAATAGCTTTGGGATGAGCATCTGAAAAGTGAAGGGCATGAGAGTTTGACAAGCACTCACTCTTCAGTGACTATGGAGGCATTTTGGCTTGGTTTTTTAAACCTAGCTCTTCCTGGATATTTCTGACACTTAAAGAACACCCCAAACCCAAACCCTCTTACTGCCAATTCCCTTAGAATCCCTTGTTTCTTCCTCTCATCCATAACTGCTATCCTTGGCACTGCACAGATGGGTCAGAAGACACCCTCAGCCTCCCCTGTCTCATCCCATGGGCTGTGCCTGCTGCTAACTGCAAGCTTTCCTTCTGACACAACAAAAACCTGGTCAATATTCTTTTTGTGTCTACCCAAGCACAGCAACACATTTTACCACCTCTTCCCACAGCCAGCCGTGGCTCAGTGCTGTTCCCTGTGGCACTAACACCCAGGCCTGCCTCCTCCTAGGAGCAGCACTGATTAGGCCTCCACCCATTGGGTTTGGTGTGTGTACAGGTCAATGCACCTACAACTGAAGAGAACCACGTAGCATCTGTGTCATCTCTCTTGCATTTCTGCAGCGGAAGGTATCAAGGGAAATGCCACTGTGGAAAACACATATTAAAGGATCTCTACACATCACATTTATTTTTATATATGCATGCTTTTTAAGTACCTCAGGGACACAACACCACAGAAAAGTAACTTTTTCCTCTTTTTCTTACCTTATATTCTTCAATCTCTTCTTCATCAGCTTCTCCCTCATCTGGATATTTCCGTTTTGCATTTGGTGCAGAAGTATCATAAGCAGCCCTATGAACAGCCAAAAATCCTCATATGAAAGTTTCTGTCTTCAAAGAAAAGTGTTCAGGAATCTTCGATAATCCATATTGACTACATGTTTCTGTTACAAGTTTGAAACTATTTTGAAACATCATACATGAGAAGCTATTCCTCTCTCAGTGTATTTGAGATCAGCATAACTTATTAACGCCAGAACTCTTGAAAAGAGTCATTCACTTCCCTTTCTCATTTTTCTGCTCTCGATAGTAGTTTATTTCAACCAAAGCTGTACACCTACAAAATTAAGGTAATTCCCTTCCATTTCTCATTTTTCTATTCTAAAAGGTATAGCTCATTTTACCCCAAAGCTGTTCATCTACAAAATTAAGCCTGTTCACACCCATGTGAGAATTGATAAGCAGTAGCTGCTCTGTCCTGGACACATCCATTGTTCCATGAGAACTTCTAAACTAAATGCCCTAAACTGCGCTTAGCAAAAGCATGAAGGCTCTGGGGCAACACAGATGACCCATTCTAAATTCAGACCTCGGTTTTCCTATACAGCACCTTTTAAAACCAGAAACAAAAGCCAGCCTGTATTTCCAAGCTGCTGTTAGAAGGGTATAACTAGACTCTACTCGCCTTAGAGCTCTGATTTGACTAATTACAGCCTTTTCTTTCACCGAGTGCAACCCCATCGCATTTGCCGGGCCTGTACTGCTATGGAGCCCCCAGTTGGGCACAGCCCCCGCCCGCCGACACCGACCTGCAGGTCTCCCTGGTTTCCGCGATCTCCCGCTGCTCCTCCTTGCTGTTGAGCACGGCGCCGATGCTGTCGGCGTTCTCGGCGCCCAGCTGCACAGCGGGAAACACAAAGTCAGGGCGCGGCCAGCCCGGCCCTCAGCCCGTCCCCGTTCCCCGGCCCGCAGCCCCCGGTGCCCCGGTGCTGCCGGCCGTACCTGCTGCGCCAGGAGCTGGCGGCGGAGCTTCTGCCGCTCGCGGATCTCCTGCAGGCGGCTGTTCATGGCCGCGCCGGGCCCGCTCCCGCCGCCCGCCCGCCGTCACTTCCCGCGCGGCGTCACTTCCGCGCCGCGCAATTCCCGCAGGGAAATCCCGCTGCCCGCACCCGCGGGATGCAGCCCGGGTTCCAGGCCAGATGCACAGTGTTCCTTCGCTCACCGCTGCACTGCGCCGAGCACTCCTGAGGCGACAGCCGGCTCAGGCCCTGGCACAGCTGGGACCACTTAAGCACCTGGTCGGGTTTTCTAAATACGTCCTGTATATCCAATTCCAGTATCCAGTGTGGTTATTTGCAGGTTAACCTTTCGTGTTTTGCTTTCATCCTCTGATCCTTTAGAAACTTCTGCTGTGAGGGATGTTTGCAGAATCTTTGAAGCTCTTTTCATCTGATTTTTGGTGTCTTTCCCCCTTCCTCCCCTCTCCTCTGTACTCTCTGTCTGGGAACGTATCTAATTCATATTTCATACTGACTTTCTGAGAACTGTTCAGAATGCAACAAGAATGAAGATGGAAATAAAGGCCTGCAATAAACGTCAGCCCCTACTGTCTCACAAAAGGCAACTTAACAAAAGAGTAAAGAAACATGACAAATTATCCCGCAGTTATAATTAACGCTGATACTTGCTCTCCTGACACGCACTAATTCTCCCCCGTAATTGCCAGACCCAGAGATGTGGCCAGCAAGAGCTGAGAAGTGACGCTCAGCTCCCTGCTACAAAAGCATGCTGTTCCTCTCTGGTTTCTGAGTGCCAGATAATGACACACTTTAGCGATACAAGATGTTATTCCCCTTTTTTGGATGTGGTATATATTGTGTACCTGTCAATGACATTACGCAGGTCACACGGTCACACTGAAAACTGAGAAAGATATACCAAGAGAAGGAAATTAAAGAAGTGCAGACTAATACAAATAGAAACCATTTCCAGCTACTCACATTTCTCAGTGATAGAATATCCTAGAAATATGATGGAGCTTTTGAAATGTTAAAACCCTGAAATACCAACAATTGTTTATTTATGTCCTTAGGGAATACATTGCTAGTCATAGTGTCCTATGTATGGAAATGTTATGGGAAAAGAAATGCTCAGTAGCTGTCTCATGCTACTGTACACTGCTTTGATATTGTTGGCTGTAATGAATACAGTAGAAGTCCCTGCACAGTAACAAAATCACTTCCTCCTGGATGTGATCTGATGAGGTTTGTGGGAGCCTGCACTCCATTTTTAGAACTGGTTGCTAAGATGAGCTGATCTTTACTAACATTAATGGCTATGAAGATGTTCTGCTGTACACATGCACTGTTTCAAAACAAAAAAGTTGTATTTTTGTGGAATGCTCTGTGCCTTTGCTCTTCTCTTGCATGCTGTGGTTTCCTCTCTCCGAGCCTTGTATGCAGCCTGTATTTCTGTTAAGGTAGGTATCAGACCAAATTCTTGCTGGTCTAATGGTGACTAAGGAGTTTGTGGAACTGCCATCAACTCTGATCCATTACCCAGACTTTTTCCTTCAAATTTATGAAGCCAATTGTTTGCTCATCCTGTTTTTTATTTAACTGATTATCCCTGAGTACATTACCTTTCACTTCTGTTTACTGACATGCATTCAATCTTTTAAATTATTTCTATTGTTGCGATAATTTTGAATTCAAATCCTGTCTTCCAGCCTACTTGTATCTACTTCCAGTGTCAGGTGATTGTGCATTAAGCAGACATTCTCTGCCACTTTGTTTATCCATTTATCTCATTATAAAGTATTTATAAAACACCAACAAATAATGATACAAATTCACACCCATTTGGGAATTGTGTTACACTAACACATATTCAAGTCTAAACTACTCCATTTAGCATAAAACTTCTACTTATTTTGTGTTGGTAGAAATGACTGTGGAAGTTAAACATTTAGACCCAAACTGCTTAATTTAGCACTGTTCTCTCATTTTAATTGTTCTTCACATCACAAAAATCAAACTACATAGTGCCCTATTAGATGCTAAAGAAATTAATAAATTAAAAGCACCAAATGGACCAAATAGATGAAATGAGAGAGAAGTTGATCTCATAACTCAAAACAGATGAGTAGAAAAATAGAAAATATATAAATATTTTATAATAGAAAAATAGCTGTTAGCATGGACTAACATGAGACTTCTTATTTCATGTCCCTTTGCCCCATGCTTTCAATGAAATACCTAGATCTACCTCTTTAGAAATGTCTTTATAAATTGTTACCTCAATTTTGGAGCCTATTTTGCAAAAGTGACAGTATCTCAACACCCAGTGACCGTGGCTGCTTTCCTACCCCTGCCTTAGGCTGTGTCCCCACCAGAAGGCAAACCTGACTTAACGAGCCCATTGCAAAAACATCATCCCTACGAATCTGTACAAACTCGCTGCAGCAGATCCATTTTGTTTAAAAATGTTGTTTAAACAATCTCCTGAGAGTAACTAAGTAGCAGCTGAGTGTCTAATAGGCGAGTACTGCCTGTCCTTAGTAAGCCCACAAGCATCCAGCCAAAACAGAGCCTTCATAAACACCCTGCCGCAGGCTGTGGATAATTTGCCCGGCATGTGCTGCGACTTCACACTTCATCCAGATCAAGTTGCATTGCCATTTGATCCAGCCTTGGACATGTCCTCTGTGATGGACATGAAGCCTTGGTATTGGAGCTGCTGCTCCTGCACCAACTGATTGTACCTGGATGTGACCATTGACAGGAATTTTCAGAGATTCTGTAACTCCTTTGCTTTTGAATGGCATCGGATTTCATTCTACTTTGTCAGCAAGAATAAGTGACTTGCACACAAAAGTTTTAAAAATGATAAAAATATTTCTAATTCCCCTACATGGAATAAACTTTTTTAGTTTCTTAAACGGCCTGAACGAAACATTGTTCTGGCTTCCTCCAGCAGTATCCAACATTACTGTAAGAAAACCAGCAGGATTGGAGCAGAGCAAAGCTTTTTGAACTGAACTTCATTTTGCTGAAAAATGTGGATAGGCCGAGAGAGGATTTTAAGACCTTGCATTGGATTTGTTAAATTGCTGGGAATTAAAATTATTTCTGTTTTAAAAAATCCTCTGATCAACATGTTCTGTTCTAGAAATGTCACAAACTACCAAAATTATAGTCTATATTCTTAATTCAAGATATTCTATTTACAGCTATTTAGACTTGACATTAGGAAGCATTTCTTTATGAAAGTGTGATCAATACCCCAGGCAACCTGTCAGTGTTTTAGGGGTATTTGGACAATGCCCCTAACAACAGCCTTTAACTTTTGGTCAGCCCGGAGGTGCTCAGGCAGTTGGACCACAATAGTCTGGTCTAGTTTATTCTGTTCTACAAATTCAGTGTGTTAATTTGCATTGCAAAAGATAAGATTTGGCCTTTTTACATTTCTTCCCTCATCCCACTTCATTTGGAGATCAGGCAGTACTGGCTTCTCACCACATTGAGAGAATGCCTTTCAGCAGAAATCTGTGTGTATATGCCTTAAAATACAGCATGTGAAGAGACGGGGGAGTGCAGCTTTATGTTGCATTGCATGTAACCTTGCATTTACTTCTTTTCACTTTAATACTGCCCCTTAGTGAGGCAGGAGCAAATCTCTAGTAATTATACAATTCCATGATATTATTTGTTCTACCACTGAGCTGAACTTGATCCACTCAAGGGCAGTACAGATCTAATGACATGACATCTCTTGGCTTTACTGTTACAAACCAAAGCATCAAAGAGTGAATTTGTAATGCTTTGAATAACAGAGAGCCATATTTCTATACATCTCAGTCTTCATCAACTTACAGACTTAACTCTGCCAGCACTGAGATCAGAAAATATTACGTATCACTTCCCTGCTTTCCCTATGTTTTTCACACAGGATGATAAAATTACACTGCCAGTTTTACCTTACAGCCAGAATCTGTGTCCCATCATGCTTGCAAAACAAGCCCATTCATTTTTCTGTTTACATGTGGTACCTGTGCACACATTCTGTGGTTGTAGCAGCCCCTGTCTCAGAGCTCAGGGTTTGTTTGCCCTGATGGCAATAAAGGAGACTGAATGACAGTCTACAGGATGTGACAGGATATGGCAGCTTTGGGCACTGAAAACCTCCTGTGTCTGACGTCTCTGTATTCCAGAAAACTCATCCTTATGTATTACCTGACATACTCAGTACTGCTGTTTTCAGTATCATTTAGTGTTTCCTGGCTACCTCCACAGGTAAGTAAATGGGGTATTTTCCATCAGCATGTTATTTGCACAAAATATTTTAAAATATAGCCCTTAATCTATTGTTTATCTTCTTGTTACTCCAGAATATGGCTTGTAGTTAAATCTTAGAGAAAGGAGTTATTATATTTTTCATTTTTCCTGGAACCTAGAAAATTCAGAGAGAAATTTAGGAAGAAAAACGCACATGTACGGGGGAAAAAAAAGTGGGCACGTGGACTACACATCATTGGAATAATTTCCCCAGGGAAGTGGTGGATTTCCCAACATTGGACTCTTTTAAGGGTGCTGGGCCATCCTGTCTAAACTGTTTTTGCCAAGAAAGCTTGGACCAGATGGTCCTTGAGGTCCTTTTCAACTTGGTGTTCTATGATCCTGTGATTCAAATTGCAAGGCCACCTCCTACAGCTCTGATCACAAGTTACTTACTTGATTTCTAAGGGCTAAATGAAGGCTCTGCTGAAATAATGGCACATTCTGAGACCTCGAAAATAGAGTAATAATCATAATAAAGCAATGAAAGGTTTGAAATTTTACAATTGATAAAGTTAGCAGTATTTCTGATTCATACAACTGGACATTTGGTCTGGTAGGATTTAGTGAATTACCATAAAGAGGTATTGTATAAAATACAATGTTTAAAAGTCTGAAGGAAAAAAAGTAGAGTATAGTGTAATACAGTGCTTATTCAAAAAATAAATGGAGTGCTAAGCAGATCAATATGAAACCAGAAGTCACTATGTTTTGTATACCTGTACCTATAGAAAAAATAAGTTGCTCTTCATAATTCAATGGACTTAATTTTAAGTTTTAATTTTACTTGATATATCATTGTGTCAGCCAAGATGGCTAAGTATGAAACAGTAAGTTGAAATGGGTAATTCCACAGATCCATTAGATTATCAAGGAAATGGCAATGGGGAAATCACAATGGTAGGACAAGAGGGATCAGAGGAGATAAGAAAGAGCCATCAGTCAGAAGTGAAGATGAATAAGGGAGGATTTAGCCAACAATTATGATTATAAGAAAGCACTTTGTTTTGCCAGTAGTTCCAGCAGTGGAACTTTCCTGCTTTGCCCCCTTGTCTGTCACCCTTCCCACCCAAATTCTGTAGGAATGAAGGCAATCTTAAGTGCCAATGTCTGTCACAGGTCTGCATGACGCCAGTGCTGTTCTAACCACAGGAGACATAATTCAATAGTGCAAAGATAACTCTGATCCCACCTGGTACAGAATCTCCTCAGAACTGTACACAGGATCCCCACCCTATTTATTTTAAAGCATATGTGTCTGCATTTTAAAATTTCAACCACGTTGTTGAAAGGAGGCACAAGTATCAAGTACATCTTTGTGCATCACTTTCTAGTAGTCAATGTGAAATGGTTGCTCCAGCTCTGCATATATCTGTGAAAGCAAGCTAGGAGCCACTGGGATCTGTATTTTTTAAATGGTACCAATATGGGCAAACTAAGGCTTGCATTCATAATGCACAGTATCTGTTCACTAACATGAGGAGATTCACTGGTTTCAATGAAATTATTAACCTACACAGCCAACAGAACATGGATTATAAACACTCATCCCTATACTCCCCTTCTTAACAGTTACACTTCTCAAATAACTGAAATTGCAAGTAAAACAAAAGATAATTTAAAATCAGTCCTCATGCTTTCAATACAAAAAAATAAATCCCAGTCTCTGTGAGTCAAGGAAGTATGAACTGGTTTTTTTAGCTTTCCCTTCAGTAAGCATGAGAATATGTGTTCTTTTGAAAAAATAATGATATTCTTATCCAAAACCATTACTAATGACAAGAAAATGAAGCCTTTACAATTTCTTTTTTGGAAAACAAAAATATTTAAAATAGGTAGGATTACATTTGGGTAATGTTGACCAAGGATCATTGCATATATGTAGCTCAGCACTAAAGTAATTGCTGCATCCCTCTGAAACAGGTATTATTAAGAAATGATTTCAGAAATTTATCTCTGAGCAAAGAGAAGACACATGCTACCATTCCAGACATAAATCATTGGAGGGAACTACCTGGATTGTTTGTGAGAGAAGAGCTTATTTAAACAAGCACATTTATAAAGCATTGTTTACCCCAGGGAACCTTCCACACATGAATGTCAGAGGAAATAATAGAAGGTCATATATCTCAGCTCTGTGAACCAGTTGTCCTCAGTGACAGGGATGTTTTGTATAAATAAGGCTTAATCCTATTCTGCAGCAGGCTTACCTAATGTTGACTCATTTGCAAGGGCCATCTTCTACATGAAAAAGAGTCCAAAATGTAGGTTTTATGATGAAGAAACATCTTTTTTTTTTCATGTTTTGTCTCCCTGAAAGGACTGACTCACTTACCAAATCCCATATACACTCAGGGTTGGAACTCAAGTTCCATTTCTTAGCAAAATTCCATTAAGGTTGTTTGTTAACAAATGTAATTTTCTATACCATTTCTTCAAAATATCCTCCTTGGCATATTCTTGCCTCTTTAGATATACTTATTTATAGGCTGGCTACATAGCCTCCCCTTTCACCCAGTTAACAGACTGCAACATATGGGATGCTGCCTTTCCTTCCCATGGCGAGCATCAGGAGATAAAGCAGCACCTCTGCTGCATTTGCACAGGCAGGCTGGGGCTGTCCTGCTCTCACACTGCAGTCTCACTCCCCACTCTGCCACATGGCATTGCACATTTGGATCTGCTGAGCGCTCCTTCTGTGAGAGGAGCATAAGGAGTGCTTGGAGGTTGCTCAGGGAAGCAATATCACACCAGGCTCAAACCCCATGGCACTGGGAGTGCATGAACAGGCTTGTATGCTGTGCCAGTTGCACGTTCTTGGGTGCTGCTGAAATAGCAGCAACACCATGGACACATCCTGTCTCCAGTGCTCCAAAGTGTTACACCCAGTACTCCTGCAACCTGCTTTACATGTGCAACAGAAATTGGTCCCCAGTTTTGTGTGATCCAATTTACCTTTCAGTTTTAACTGCAGCTACTTCATCATGTCTGTGGAACCCAGTGTTGAGCACATATGCACCTATGCATTGAACTCCTCCAGGAAATGAAGTTTCTTATTGCCTTGTTCCAGGAAAACAGGTTCCTTATTCCCTTATAGAATGAACTCGGCTCCTTGTACAAGAAAGTACTTAACACTTTAAAAAAGCTTTTGCTGTGATCTCATTACTGTGCACACTGTGCTGTGTGTTAATGGAAGCCTCATCAATTACCGGCTGTTCAGCTGCATCCTGTGCAATGCAGGGTCACCCTACGGAGCTTATACGGAATTACAGACAAAAGGCCTATTCTCTTCCACGTAAGCACAAACCCAAATTAATTTTGAGTCAGACTTGGCAGCATTTCAAATTTCTGCAGCCCATGTAGTTAAAAAGAATGACACTAATGAATAAAATTATTTTATAAAAGCGCTGACTTACATCCTAAAAATGTTGATTCATTTCGGCACCCATTCCATGGCTCATTTTGCACATGGAAGCCTCCTTTGTGTGAAGCCTTGCTTCCTCTCCTAGTCCTGACTTCAGCCTGGTGTTTGATCTCATGCAGTGCCCACTAGGTCACGTGTACAAGTTTTTCCATTTATTCCAGCACTTGATCTATTTGCCTCAGGATAGATGATTATATAAAAAAAGTACAAAATTATTAGCTATAGTATGAAAATAATTTCATTGTTGTGCCTGGCTGTTTGACTACATTTTCTCTGCTTTGTACTTCTTTCCTGGGGGAATTTCTCACATAGCTCATTGCCTGAATTCAGCCCTTGCTCTGAGCTAACCTGGGCAGGAGGGAATGCAGGAGAGAATACCTTGTATAGGGCTGTCAGTGGCAGTGAGACAGGACTGAGTCAGGCCTTCACTTGTCACCAATGTTTTAACTGAATTCCACCAACAGCTGGAAGTGCTCAGCTTTTCTGAAATCTCTGCTGACAGCACACTCCATGAGAGACTCGAAAATAAAGGTAAGCAGCTTTACTGAACACAGGAAGAGGCTAATCAGTGAATTTCCCTGTTTATTCAAATGGCAGCAGAATTAGACTGATTCTCCAGCTGAATTTTAAATGCCGGCTATTAAATGTTTTTGAAATGCAGGACTACTAATTTTGCACGTATAGCCCACCCATCAGATATTTTCACCTATTCACATGAATTACTCATTGAAAATTAGTCCTCTAATAACCTGTACCCCCACACGGTGCAAAATCAGAGCCAGCCACAGGGAAGAACTACCAGGTGCTTTTAGAAAGCTATTAGGATGAAGGAAGCTCTTGAGTAAGTTTCCTTTAAAGCCTTGCATGTTATGATTAACCCACACTGCTTTGTATTATGTGAATATTTCTACTATTTCCATTTCTTGGGTAACCTAAGGAATCTATGCATGGAAATATGGGGGGAGCAGGGGGCATTGGAGTGGTCAGACCCATTCACAACTATGAATTATTTATTATTCTTTGTTTTATCAACAGTTTGGTGTTGGGACCATCAAATATCAGTAGAGAAAAAAGCAGCCAACCCTGTGGAATTGTACAGAAACTAAAAGCTATTCTGGCCCATGATTTCCTACCACTGCTCTGATGGAAGTTGCCAGTCCCCAGCACTGATTTCCCAGCTTTGGTCATGAGTGTTGGTCTGTGGGACTGCTGTCAAAACCTCAGTGCAGGAGAGGTACAAGCTAAATACTGAGACAAAGTATTGGAACTGTTTGCCAAAATGGAGAATGGGCTTCACCTGCAGCCAGTTTACCCCCTGTAACATCACCTTAATGGATTATTCTCCCTAGCAATCTGGAAAGACCAAAACGAGCTTTTGCCTTCCTATAAAAATACAGGCCTTGTTAAACACAGTCCAGTAAGTCAGTAATCACTGACTTTAAATCCTCCAGTGCTGCTGCAGGAGTTTAACACAGTTTGCAAAGATTTATGATTTTTCAGCATTTTTTTCCTTTTATTCCTGGAAAGCTGGATGCTGTAATTTCAGAATCCAAGTTATACATAACACCCAGATTGATTTTGAGGTTTCCAAAGAACTACTTGCCTATTTTCCTAACTAAGAAAACATAGGGGTTTTTCCCTTTTTATTTGCAATTCAGTTTGTGAATGAGTTTTCAACAGTTCTGTATAGCAGAGAGAACACTTTTTAAGGCAGTGAAATGCACTAAGAGCATTTCAGATTTGGCATCTTTCTAAAGTTGTATCAGAGTAATAATCCTCTGTTTCTGTTTCTTGTTTCTAAATATGTGAAGGTAAACTCCACCCTTAAAGCATAGTGCAGTTTTTTACTGTTAAGTGTGAGAGTCCATCTTGAGTCCAGAAGAATCAAGGTTCTCAAAAACACAGTCTACAAATGTAACTCTTGCTTTGTCTTTGCTCTTTGCAGTAACTTTTGAGTGATTGTGACTGTGTGTGACAGAGGCAGAAGCCACAGAGATGATGAGCTTCCTACAAGTGTGATAAAAGCAGTCAAGCAGATCAGTGATTCTCTCTATGGCACCTGTAAGTGCCAGAGCCACAGGACAAACTGTGCATGTGCTCACACTGTTCAGACACCAGAGAAACCATATGGGGGAGACACACGGAAATGCTCAAGCCAAGACAGAAGCTGCAGCCAAAGTGCAAAGCATACAGTCTGCAAAAAAACCTCCATCAGCTCCAGGATTCCTTAGGAGAGTGCCCCTCCTCTTTACAGTGAGTTTACTATCAATGTCTTGGACACCAGACTGAGTCCCTAATTTGTAAATTTTAACAAAAGCATTATTTCCGTAGCATTAACAGACCTCATCTCATCGGGAAAGCTCATTTACAGTTACTAAAACAAATGAAGGCTCCTTCTCCTTATAAGATCACATCCAAAAGAACAATCATGATAAAAATTAATATGTTCGAGAGTCAATCTGTACATGTGGATCCTTCCATTAAACCTGAACCCTGTCTTGGGAGTGAATCATTATGACACTGCCTTTTTTCTTCTTGATGCTTCTTTTGGAATTGTAGTTACTTCCAAACCTTTTTCCCTAAGTGGCCTGCTCTCTTTTCCCCCACCTCCTGCTGAGTACCATTTTGCAAGCTCAAGCACAAATACCTCTAGCCAAATAGGTACAGAAAGTTCACTGCACAGCCCACACACCTTGGGGAGGTGAATGCAATCAGAATACATGAATAAGTGCCAGGCTCAGAGCTTTGCCTGAAGCGCTTTGCAAGACTCATCACACACATTTGTTCTCTTCCCCTGTGCTGATCAGCAGAACCCTTTCTCTTCCAGGCTACAGAGGGTTGGAAAAAGAGCTTAGGTCAGGGAAAATGAAATATTGCTGTTACTTAATGCCAAAAAGTGTTTACTAGGCAACGAAGGAAACCTTAACCAGCTAGGCTGAGCATGTTTTTAACTGGTCCTTCTAAAGGATAAAAGCAACCAACTTGTCATGACAGAATTTCAGACAATTTAAAAACAGCCATAATGAGTTGCTTTCAGGCTAATGTTTTGTATATAGTCAAAATACTTTGAAAACAAATTAAACTCTTGCCAGTCCTGATGTTTTTTTAAATAATGCATATCCATATCCCCAGAAGAAATCTCAGCAAAAAAGAACAATCTGTGCGTTTCCATCCACAAAGGAGGGCAACAGACACAGTGATAGCACAGTTATCACGCTGCTGTAGAAAACCCAGCAGAGTATGCTTTAACTTTGTGAGTGATTAAAATACAAACTGTAATGCTGCAATAAAGAATTAACCGTAGATGAGCAGAACTAAGATGAAAACAGGCAATCCCAAACACTACGCGACCTGCTTTCCTTAGCACTGGAGCTCTTTTGCTTCTTATTATCAAAAGTTTAAACTGGTAAAGTTGCATTTTGCACCTTTTGAGCAGTTTGGAGGCTGCTAAAGGAAGGGCACTGTTCACTGGATATATGTAGGATTCTGCACGGAAAGCAGAAAGCACCTTCTTTCTTTTAGACTTTCATCTCAACAAAAGGTAGTGGAAATACTGATGTGCTCACTCAGAAACCAGATTAACACTTTCCAGACAAAAAAATTAGAGAGGAAAAAGGATCTTACAGAGAGGTGACTTAACAGACTCACATTACAGACAAATTGCCAAATAAAGGATACATGCTCCAAGAGGCAGAATTGGACCTCAAGAATGAACAGCATAGATTAAAAGCAGCAGTTAAGTAAAACATAGTAACTAACCCAAACTAACAACCGAACAATGTAAGACAAAGAAGCAGAAATAACTGACAGCCGTCCCGGTGGGACAAGGAAATCAGAGATGATCAGGTCATGCAAACCTCTGCAGCGCTTGGAAATAAGCAGATTACTATTCAGAGCACATGAAGCTGGGATAATGCTAAACCCTCGAAGACATTTCACGGCATTTGTTTCTAGTCCCTTTGTTCCCCGCTGACACGTCTGGGGATCTCTCCATTCCTGTGCCGCCCCAGCCGGCCCTGAGGGCCCGTTTTGTCCCTTTCGCCCCGAAGCTGCGCGCCTCAGGCCAAGCTCTGTCCAGGCTCCTTCTGCTGTTTGTGAGCCTATTGGAGGTCGCGGGAGACACAAGGCACGGGGCGAGGGCAGAGAGGGTGGCTGCTAGGGGAGCCCCAATGCGAGGGGTGGGGTGAGCCTGCGGAGCTGCGGCGGGACCGCGGGCAGTTAAGAACCCGGGGGGCCGCCGGG
>VZTZ01001097.1:431156-467090 GCA_013400955.1 Drymodes brunneopygia
GGCGGAGCGCGGCCGCGCTGACTGCGAGCGAGGTAAGCGGGGAGGGGGAGCCCGAGGCGCGGGGCGGCTGCGGAGCGGAGGGGAGGGGAGAGTGCGCGGGGCTGCGGGACGCGGAGGTAGACGGACACTCAGACACCCTTGGCCGGGCGGCGGCGTTCTCCCATCCCATGCCCCGTTCCCCATCGCTGGAGCGAACGGGGAACGAGGGGACGGACATCGTCTGCCAAAGTGACAGCCAAAGCTGTTCGCAGAGCAGAGTTAAACTCGTGCATCAGCGGATGCAGCGGAAAGACGAAAGTCCCGCCTGGGTTTATTCCGCCGCTATTCTAATACTGGGTAGGTGAACCGCGTTTCAAAGCTGTGCCGTAAGCGTTCATTAGGCTCAGTTTGCCAAGGCTGGCTAGCATTCCTTTTTTGTAACCGGGTTCACTTCTCCGGGAAGCACTTGGGCTACAGAATGAAGTGGCAGAAGGAGAAATAGAAGGATGCCTGGCTCCAAAGACGAACTGTTAACACAATGTGCGTCTTCCTTTTTTCCCCTGCATCTTAGGATAATGGGGTTCCCAACTTAGTGCTGGTGCTCAACAACACCCATGAGCTGAGCCAAGAGACCTGTGCTCCCCTCACACATTCCCAGCTGAACTCCCGCTGACTTCAGTGGAAGTTTTCAGTGTGGAAGGACTGAACAGCAATTTCAGCATTCAGCCCTTGATCAGCTTTACATTTCATCAGTGTTGGTATTAAGTACATTGATATACAGTCTGGTTTTGAATGACTTCACATTTTCTCCTGCATTGCTCTGGTATTATCTCCTACCTAAATAAGAATTGTATCCTATCTATAGCGATACTAAACATGATCAAGCGTAACTGTTGAAATGAAAATTAGAATTCCCTGCTTTACTGTCCTTCCCTTTACATCTTTTGTAATAGCAAAAAGCCAGCAAGGAAGTTGATCATTAATATTACTATTCTGTTTGTCATGAAAGCTGACTTTGGGTGGTGAGGAGTTTTTTTTATTAATTTACTTTCAGATGACTGAAAAGGATTGTTATCCTTCTCTTCCAGCAGTAGCCATAGAAGGTGTGTGAAAAAAAGAAAGCTAATTTGAACAACATGATAATTATACATATTGGTATAAAATACCACAGGAAGAGGATGTAGAGGCACCAAGGTCTGCAATGATCATTTACACATTAAAAAAAATGCAGCTTCCAAAGCTGTGTTCCAAGTTAAATGTCCTCCTTCAAGAAGACAGAATGATGTTATGCAGTACAGATGTTTCCCTGGAAAGAATACCAGGCAGCTGATGGCATGGAGGAGAAAGCAGATAACTAGACACAGATGAAAAAAACCCCAAAATACTTCACGCCCTTTAAGTGGTCTCACTTTCAGAAAGGGTGCCACAGTTGCTTCTCTAATTTAGCCCAATGTATTATAAGTTTTTTTTTTAGAATTCTTCAGTCTGCTTCCCAAAATACTTTATGAGGAGTAACATAATAGTGAAGAACACAGCACTTTATTGCTAAGAACCCAATCTTGTGCGCAGTAAAGTAAGTTTCAGAATGCCCTGTAAGTTCAGCATGAAGGGGATTTAAGCAAAACCCACCAAAAATACTGCGTGATTTGGGTTTAGCTGTGTTTCTTCAGTCTTTTCAGAATGCTGCTTTGTTCCCCCAGAAAAAGGAAATCCAAGTTGGCCCCTGCTGGGAGGGAGGACACAGCTACTGAACAATAGCCAATATTTTCTAATGGACAGATCCTGTTGGACTCGGTGGTAAACTCCAGTGGCATCACCAGGGCCTGTCTGTCCAAAAGCCTCCATGGGGGCAATGGGAAAGAATTAGAGAGTTTGTGAGATGGCTTAAGGTGGAACATGGAAACAAATCAAGCCATTTGCCCAGAAATAAACATTCTTGTAACATTCCCCCTGAAGTGTGTTCCTTTCTTACAAGAAGCAGAGATGCCAGTGAGGCAATGTCATGATGTGGTTATAGCTAGAGAGGGACAGAGTTTCTCAGAAACTCACTGCACCTCTTGCTTTAGTACCTGAGCTCAGGAAGCCTATACTCAGTGTCAGGCACCTGCCGTAGCACAATACCTGCCAAATACAATACCATATTCAAAGGCTTACCTGTAAATCCCTGGACTTTCCTAGCTTAATTATTAAGACTTATACGCAAAGTTAACTGGCTAAACTTAGTGCATATGTATATATTAAACAGTTTTATATTTAAACAGTAACAATGAAAAATTGTTTTAAAAGTGCCTCAGCAATTATACTGTACAGTACCAGTCTAAAATCAGTTTTATAGTTTAAAATAATAGGTTTTGGTGTTTCATTTCCTTCCTGCTAAAAATATCTGGCTAACATTACTTATTCATGCTTTGAAAGCAAGTAAACCAAATACAAATATATATAAATTATCATGATTAACCAAGGACATCACAGAGGACAATAAATGAATATGAGAGCATTCTCTACACAAAGCCAGTAGAAGTCCACCAGAATTTAGTATTTTAGTTGCTGCTAATACCAACTTACCTGTAGTGTACTCAGGCTCCAAGAATGAGGCCTAGCTCAGTACCTGGGAGCAGCTGCTGCCACACAATGTTTGTGTGGCATGTAGTTACAGTCTTCTGCAAATGTTGTTCATGGTATTTTGTTACACATCTAATGTAAAGCACTTTGAGTCAAGTGGGTTAATTATTTTCTTTTCTATTACAAAGAGGAAACAATACAAAATAGGGTAAATGTCTTTGTCAGAGGTCAGTGGCAGAACTGGAAATAAAGTACACATCTCCAGAAAGGCCTGACTTTAGAACCTCTCCATTAAAATTGCTTTTATCACAAGGTGATTCTACCTGATGTCAATCAAATAAGGCTTCACTAAACTTTTGTGAGAGAAGAATCAAGCCTCAGGCTCATAAGCTAAACACTAGATTATTCTCCCTACCTGTTATACTATAGTCCAAACAGTTGATGGAAAGTCTTTTGGGGGTTTGGGTTTTTTTAATAGCTTATGATTAGAACTGAAACATGAATGTCCGTATTTTCCTTCTAAGCAGCAGCTCCTCTGGAATTATTCTTACCAGAGCTGCACAGTGTGACACCCTTCATTTCCTCCAGCTCTGCCCACATAAGACAACTGCAGTCCTTCAGAGCCCATTACATTGCTCAGTCTCACTTTAGTTTCTCAGAGCCTTAAACCATTGATTGCTGACAGGATGCATCTCAGTGCTGCAGAGGAACCAACGCAGCACATTACACACTCAGTGTATGCAATATTTATGAAAGTTCTAATATAAGGATCCTTGAGTATGCAATACTGCTACTGATTCTTAAGATAGTTCTTAAAAAGTAGTTCTGATGGAGGCACCCTTTTTTCAAGGTTAAAATGCCAGGGGGAAATAGTTGTAATTTTAGACTAAGAGTAGTGCTCAGGACAGTGATAAACAACAGCATTCATTGATCTCAGTAAGCACCATCCATAATTTTGCTGAAGTCAACAGGTTCATTTCTTTGATTTTAGTCAGGCCTGATCCTGGAAGGGAAATTTCCATTGATTCAAACCAATGTTAGATTTTAGCTGTGCTACAGGTAGCTTTTTACAAGTACCTCATATAAACCAGGAAACTAGTTTAGTTCTGAAACTGGGATAGACTCCTTTATATGTATTATGGATCATCCCCATGTATCCTGAAATACTACAAGTTACAGTGTGGTCCCATGGGATATAGACCAGGTATCAATGGAGACCCTCACTCTTGATGTCAGTTTGGACTGACCTAATAGACTCCAAGGCAACAGAGAGGAATTATCAGTGCAGGGCCTTTCTGTGGCATTATCCTGTCGCTTTCTAGTGAGCCCTCCACACTATCCCATGTTGGAACGCCTTTAAAATCAAGGCAGAAATAAAAATATTTATTGTTTCTACAAATAACCAAAATTGAAATTACTTCTTTTGCTTTACTTTAAATCTGTCATTTCAGAGCACACAACACCAGGGTGAAAGGCACAGGCAATTTCTACTTCTGATTCCTCCTTTCCCAACCTACATTTACAGCCAAATTGCAAACCTTTGGCTACAGAAACTATGGCACACCTTTAGCCAACACCATAAACGCCAGTGCTGCAGCACTAACACATACAGCTGAAGTAGAAGTGATTCCCATTCTATTTGCAATTCAGCCACACAGTAACAATGCTTTGTTCCCAGTGAAATGTAAAAAATAAAACAGGATTTGAAGTCACCCAGCATCACCGCACATGAGAATGTATAGGAAAAGAGGCCAAGCACAACAGTGCAATTCTTTTGAAGCTCTTCTGCTTCTTGGAGTTAATTAAAAGTTGGCTAGGTGATTTTCCTCTCCCTGTTTTCCTGAGTGTCTCATCTTCAGCCTATATGGCAGGTGTTCTGGAGCAAGTCTCAGCAGCACCCACTGGATACCCTTACTTCCTTGCATTTGCAAGTATAACTTAATCTCCTTTTAACAGTGATAGCAGATAGGAAAGACTCTCACTTGGGCAGATACCAGGACAACTAAAATTACCAGACTGTATGTAAACAACAGGAATTGACCGTCAATAACCTCAGTTACAGTAAACACAGTTAGTTTAGCTAGAACACAGTTAGTTACAGCTAGAACACAGTTACAGTAAATGCATACATACTTTCTGAGAGTTTAGAAATGAAGGAGTTTCTGTCAAGACAGCAGATTGTATTTTTTAATAAAGGGCTGAATTAAGTCTGTCCTAAGACCACAGTATGTGTCTAGAGGTGTCTAATAGGCCTGCTTTGTGTCCTGTGCACTTGTGAAAAATTGTATCTTAAAAATTTGAGATGCTACTACACCTATGACTTCAGAAATCCAGATCCTCCAGTGCATACACCGATGGCAGACCTGTTTTCTAAGAGGGAATGCAGAAGCTCCTCCCCAGAGCCGCTGTGCTCCAGGGGCAGCACAGAGGAAGCCCCTCAGACACCTGCTGGGGTGCTTTAGGTGTTACAATGGAACAGCACCAGACTTAACCAGTGAAAAGAAGAATTAATCTGTATCCTTTCAATCATGCTAAATATTAGGTTTCTTGCTGCCTATGAAGGGAAAAAGTGTTTCCTGGTAATTTTACAATGCAAACACTGTCTTGCAATTAAAATATTAACACATAAACAGATAGTTGCTAATACAGCATAAACACACACGATGGCAGATCATGCTGTTATCCTGCAATCCCCTGGGATCAATTTACACAGGAAGCACAGAGCTGTGTTTCATCATGAAGAAAGAGTTTTATAAACTGGAAAGAAAAACTAAGCTACTGTAATAAAAGTCCTGATGTTGAGGTTCTGTTTTATGAGGTATCACTACTGTAACTAATGTATCTCTTGATCTATATAACAACCAGGTGTCTGCATACCACAACATCTTGAGTAAACAACAGAGAAATAATTTTCTCATTAGTGCCCTTTGATTTGTTTGCTACATAATTATTACTTGGTCATATGATAGAGGTTGATACATACTTCAAAGCGCATATACCATATATTTGGTTACCTCTATTAAATAGCAGGTTTAATATTACCTACGTGTAAAAATAGGCTTTCTTTTTATTTCTTTCTAGATTAACTTATCAGGTGAAAATCAAAAATATTTAAAATTGGTTACAAAATTACCTTTAACAATCCTCTTGTGTGTTTTGCTGTGTGTACATGACTTAAGTTCTTCCACCACTGTCGTCGGGAAATCTGTAAATACAGAAAGAGGAGTGAGCCAAATTCTGCCATGGAGACCTTAGAAAGAGAATTTTATTCTTCAAGTACTCCCTTATTCAAATATTTGAATAGAAACATTGTGTAATGTGTACAGGAAACACTGTATTGATTTCAGTAGGTGTCATGCAGCACTGTAAGCAATCATGCACTAAAATAAACTTATTTTTGGAGATGACATCTTCAAACTTGCTTTCTGGTATGTCAGGAATCACTTTGCTATGACTGCAGTTGACGTTTCAAGTGAAAATAATAGTCTATACAAAAGTCTGGTGAAGAGCAGAAATAAACAGAAATCCAGACTCTGTCTGTGACACATACAGAAAAACACAAAGAGAAAAACTGTAAAGACAGATAAATGATGTGCAACATGTCTACAGCATAGTTATATTTGACTCAGTAATAATTCTCTCTCAGGAATGACACCTCACTCTGTAACATGAATTGAATAAATCTTGTTTGTAATTTACTGCACAGTAAGTCACTGCTGAGAAAGTAAATAGGAGGCAAAAAGGAACATGCCAAACCAAACATAAGGTTAATTAATTCCTCGAGTTATTTGGCAGTTGTTTGGCTTTGTGGTTTTATTAAATACACTGAACTAAACTCAGGAGAGAAGCTGAGAAGAAAAAGTAATACCTATTACTATTATTATTATTATTACTATTATTATTATTTACACAAAGGTGAACACACATACAATGAAATGCAGGCACAAATGCTGACTATCTTCATCCCATTGCTAAACCCCTGCAAACTGGATGATGGTGTAGCTTCTAAGTAGATCACAGAACAGAGGCAGATGGATTAAGGGGGATTTCAGGCAATACGAATTCATACAGCTGGGCTGTGTTGGATAATTTAACAGAAATGTTTCTTGTTGAATTACTGCTCTGTCATGATTCTCTTCTGTTTCTGTGTAGTTATCCCTCTGACCAGCTTTTTACCACCTTTGCTAGTGGTACTTGGCTACCTTCAACACCAGTGGCATCTGACATCTCAAGTAAAACAACTGTAATACAAAAATGCATAATCTACTAATTTTCTTGGATTTCTGTGCTCTGTAGCTCTCAAGAAGCACTTCTTTTCCTCCCCTACTTCTTTTAGACAATTCCTTATGGTTGTTAGCTTGCTTTGTCTGAGAATTTGGTAAACACCTCCTATGAATTAATAGAACTACATGCAGTGTTTTTTGGTCTGAGAAAAGTATGAACAAATGCATTCTTTGGCTAAAATAAACTGCTGTAATCTATGACATGCATAATGGAACATGGGTCAGAGCAAAAGCTATGCAGTCCATGTGGTTATTTTCTGATTCCCTTAAGGTCAAAGGAATTTTGTGAAAGATAAAAGTATAGCATATTTTATATATATATATACACACACACACTATATGTATATACATACATACATATATACATTTTGCTCATTTGGGTAGAGGAAATCACATTTAAATAATTATGTGTCTATAAATACTTTCTCTTTGTTAGATCTTTAACTAAGTTGTGGCATCAGAAGGATCAGAAACATGATGTAGTTTCAGTGTGAGGAGCAAAATGCTTTCCTCATGTAAAAAAAAAGGTTCTCTCAATTTGTGAATGAGAGTGTTACGTGTGCCAGAATGTTTCTTGGAAACAGCTCAGTATCCATGAAACAGGAACTCTGGGAAAATGAGGTTCAGAGTCTTTCATGTGGGATGCATTAACTGAGCAGTAGAGTATCTTGGAAGTGTAATTGTTTTATTTTTAATTTTTGGTAACTAGGGTCAGTGAGACTCCGGGGAGGCAAGAATGAGTTTGAAGGTACAGTGGAGGTTTATTTGAATGGAATCTGGGGAACAATCTGTGGGAGCCACTGGGACAATAATGACGCCACAGTTGTGTGTCGCCAGCTTGCACTTGGGTAAGTTTCAGCTTGAGTAAAAATCAGATAACTAATTTTAATGATGTTTCAGTATAAAGGACAATCTATTTTGTATATCCTGAGGGCTTTTTGTGTTTGATGATTGCTTTTTCTGTTTGAAAGTGTGTCAATGTTGAAGTTGTTCTTCCCAGAATACTTTGCTTGCTCCAGCCACATTACACTTCAAAGAGGAAATGAGTATTTCCTCAGAAAGGTGAAGATGGGATCTGGGCAGGAGTAGACCATGGCAGATGCTTTGCCTTCAAAGTGAAATGTGCAAACAGGTCAGAAAGCTTAGGGCAAACACCAGCTGCTTTACTGGAGATCCGGGAGATGTCCACAAGGACAGAATTACGTGGTCCAGTCCTGATCTCACATATCTAAGTGTCAATTAACAGCTCCAGTGAGGTTATTGAATCTATAACAATGTAAGTGTGGCCAGGATTAGACTCTACATAGGCTCCTAATCATAGGAAAATTCCTGGTTCTCAGGAGCAGGGGGTTATCCTAGTAATCATCCATTCTAACATGCCAAATGACACCTGAAACTCATCCTACATTTTTGGCAAATGGCAACATTTTAGAGCTATAGCTGTACTGGGACAGGCTGAAAGTCCCTGCACTGTCCTGGCTGGCCACCACTTCCCACTGCTGCCAGAATGGAGTTAATCAACAGCACCCTTTAGCATAATTTGGCTGCCTTTATTGCCTTTCTAACTTTTCTTTCTCTCACATACCAAAGCAGTGGTTTTGCTTGCTATAAGCAGTAAGGGGCTTTTACAGCAGACTTGCACTGTGACATTCCTTTCTAAGACTGCTAGCCAGAACTAAATCTAAGCTGGTTTATAATGTTCAATACTAATCTGGACACACCATTCCAACTTATAAAAAATATGAGGATTAGATGAGATAAAAGTTCAGCCATCTGGAGGCTGTGATTTCGCTTATGACTTCAGCTGTCTACGTGCAGTGCCTCCTTCCCTCATTTTCATGTAAGTCCTATCTGCTTTCCCTACCCTGAACATTTCAGCTGAACGAGGCTGCTGTTAGCAAAAGTAGTTCAGCGATACACGTGAATGGTTTGGTCTTTTCAACAGGAATGGCTCAAACCTGAATGCAGGCCAAAAAAGCCCCAAGCAAACTGTAGCTGTAAGTTTGAGTTATCTTGAATGTTTGGCAGAAATTTGGATCTCCGTACCAGCAGGAGAACTCACGAGGTATTACTGGTGCTTTTCAGGTGCTCCACCCATCTGTGCCTTTGATATCACCATATTTGGGCTTTGATTTAAATTTGTTGAGCTTTGCAAGGAAGAGAAGATGGCTGTATAAATGCTGCTGTAGATTCAGCATGATATGGAAAGAGAGCTGTTTGTAAAAGGTTCTGGCTGGATGGATAAACAGAGAAAAAGGGATGGGAGCCTGATCTAATGGAGTGTAAGGTGGTTGCACTGTCCCATCATCACAGCCACACTACATGGGCAGAGAGCATGGTATATCTTCATGGAGTAAAGGGCAGAGTAAGGGAGAAAGGCCTGGTTGCATCACCCCTGCTGGAACTGCAACTGCACTGTGCTGGTACTGTAGATTCACCTGTGGACTGTGGACTCTGTGTGGATTTTTGTAGTTAAGAACTGGGAGAGCAGGAATGTAGCTGGCTCTGCTGCAACAGAGTCTTTGTACTAAAATATCCCACAGCAAAATGGTGAGAACTGGGTCACATCTGTTACTTTTCTTTGTGCAGAAGACAATGCTGAACTGTATGAAAATGTGATGAATTTACACTACTGAAGAAAGCCCTTTCTTTTCTACTCCAAGATTTATACATGAGCAAATGTTCCCACTTCCCTTCCTCCCACTCTGATGCCCTATCCTGATTATTTTTACAGGGAAAAAGGTACAGCAAAACACATACCCTTTCCTGGAGTAGGCCTTATTCCTGTTTTCTGGAGTGAAGTGCATTGTCGTGGTGATGAAGAAAATATACTGTTATGTGAAAAAGACACCTGGCAAGACGGAACATGTCCTCAAAAAATGGCAGCTGCTGTCACATGTAGCTCCTCCCTGGGTAAAAAAAATACATATGGTTTTCTTAAGTCCTTATTTTATTTAAGTAGAAGTTGTAATAGTTAATCATCATTAAATTAGAAAAAATGTTAAGATTTCTTGGAACAGATTATACAGATTGAATCATTGCATCATTAACTGCTTCAAATACCTCAAGCAGCACCTAGCTTAACAACTTTTTACCTTTCCATAATCAACAACAAATGTTTCTTTCAGGTGTAGGTTGTGATAAAGAGTAAAGTAGCAAGAATCTCTGGCTGTAAAATGAGTATTGTTTCCCCATGTTTTCTTTTTTTAATGTCAAAATTATATTATTAGGAAAACAAGTATCATTAATGTTTTTAAGATATTTGATATTATTTTAATCAACATGCTAACTAAATGGGCATCAGGTCTAAGATAGTGCTGCCTCGAGGAGGGCTGGGCTGGCAGTGCTGGGGAGCTGGCAATGCCAGTCTCTTCAGCTGAAACCAAAACGTGTGGCTGCAGCCAGTTCTGTGCTGCCTTTCTTCTCCAACTTATGTTTCTATCCAAAGAAGGCAGGTGTGTTTTTGTCCTAAAGCTCTATTAATAATGAGCAATATTTTGATAAATGGCTTTTAAAAGAACATTTTGGTCATAGAAAACTATTGAGTAGAGGGAAGGGAGAATCTTTTCAAGCGAGGAGATAAAGAACAAAAGCAAGAGAGTTTTATGTAAAGAAACTGAAAACTATAAACGTTTTCACATTTTTCAGGTTCTATTGCAACTAGCCTTTTAAATTATATACACCCCTCTCCCCCAATATTACATATCAGTGACATACTAATATGAAATTGAACAAATGCCCTCAGTATTGTTGTTTTGGGGTTTTTTTATAACCAATAATTAGATTAAGTAAAATTTAAATCATTCAGATGTTAGATATGGTGAAACTTTAAAACGACCTTGTTCACATTAGAGCAATTATGGGGTTTTATATGGCTTTAAATTGTCTCCATTATTACAGATTTATTCAGCAGTGATGTTTTCAAGACAGTTTCTGGGTGCACCAGAAGAGAGCTACTGCTTTTAAAAGACTGGAAGCAGGAAGGGAACAATACTTGTACAATTCAAGTGAGACTCCAAAGTCAAAGAGATTTCACTGCTCTGACTGGGTTTTCTAATGGGATGAGAAAACCCAAGGATGAACTTCTATTTCTGTATCCATGATATAATTTTTGCCTCTTACTTCAGATTTTACCTGATTTTGCTCTTACTTGTAGAAAGGCAGCTCTACTGACTGTTTCAGTATTTGGCCTGACAGCACTAAGTGCCTGTAAATGCCCTGACACTTAGGTAATTCAGGATCAATATGGTTTACTTGCATGTGGAAGATTTTTCAGCTAGTGAGAGTGGAGCATGAGGGAACTCACTTTACTTTTAGGTTTTCCATCTAACCAGAAAGAAGAAAATGTGGTTTGTGAGTGATGCCAGAGAAACCTTTAAGCCATCTTCCTCTTTCTTTACTGTCAGAATGACATTTTAGGAAGTGAATGACCTGTTCTATCTCCTGTGTTTGCTCCCAGGCCCCGTCTTTGCCCCGATCCGGCTAGCTGGTGGGAGCAATGCCCACGAAGGAAGAGTGGAAGTCTATCATGGTGGCCAGTGGGGCACAGTCTGTGATGACCAGTGGGATGATGCAGATGCTGAAGTTGTCTGTCGGCAGCTTGGCCTTGGGTTTGTTTTTCTAATGTTTGTTATTCCAGCAGCAAAGCAGGAGAGCTATCAGACCCACAGCTGAAGCTAGGAGAAGTGTAATTGTCAAAAAAATGCTCCTTTAAAATTGCACTGATACTTTGGAGCAGCAACTAAGTTATTTATAGAATATTCAGGTACAGTGACATTACTTTCAATTCCCTGGAACTTCAGTGTCATATGATAGGGCCAATTTTGTCTGTTTGGCTGGACAGATACAGAATGTCTCAGAATAAATGTTGACTTTGTAGTGAAAACTCACTGCAATTCCTGTAAAGTTCCAATCAAAACCTGTAGATGAGGAAAAGAAATTTGCTTTGATGGTTCAATCCTTACCATCATTTTACTGCAGAATCTGACAGCCTCCTGGCATTGGCACAAGAGCTCTGCTTTGTCAGGAAGGATATGTTTTTTGGCATGCCTGTGAGAATCTCTCTAGATTTGTTTAAATCATGAGTCTCTGAAGATTGTCAGTTTGCATATACTGAGCTAGAGATCTGTTTGAAGTTTTGACAGTTAAGCTTATCAGTGACTCGGTCTGAAATAAGCATGGTCCGAAATACAGCTACAGCAGCAGAACAGATTTTCTTGCTTCCCTTCACTTTCTTAACAGCCAGGGAGGATAAGTAGTGGTTTTTGCAGAAAGATGCTGCAGAGCGGGGAGAGTAAGAGAAGAACTGCTGGATCAGAGAGGAAGGAGATGGGCACAATTGGGATGGACAGCCAGTGGGGTTGAAGAGGGAAAGAACTAGGAGCAAGAAGCAGAGAAGATGCTGGGCTGTATCCGTGCAGGAGAAAGGGATTATGTCTGAGACAGACTGGATGAGAACTAAGCAGGTAATGCAGAGGAGACTAGAACAGAACTTGCCTGTTGAAGCCTGCTGGGACTATGATGAATTGAAAGAAGTGGAATTGAAGGTAGCAAGTTCTGTGGCATTAAATGGTGATTCCCAGAGTGTACTTGTTTTCTTGGGCTGCCTGTGCCACCTGAATTAGCTCAGAAGGACGAGAACTGTGGACTAGTTAAAAATATTGTAGCTCTCCTGCTGAGCCAACATAGGGACCAACATGCTTCTCTGACATCAGGTTTTTATTTTCCCCCAGGATATTTTACATTGTATTTCTATATTCCTGCACCTTTTCAATTGGGAATACCTAATGGAAAGTCTATCTTCTTGCAGGCCTTTCCTGCTTTTGAATTGGGCTGCTATTAATAGGTTTGGGGAGTTATTAAGCACTACTTTGCATTTCTGTATCCTAATGACAAGTGTAATGCTCTTAGCCTGCCTCCTTACTGATGACACTAAAACTTTTTATTACTTATATTTAATCACCACAAACAGCAGTTCTGTGATGCTTCTAATTTGATTAATTTTTTCTGAGTAAATAAACTGTATTAAGATGGTACTAAACCTGCGAAGCCTTTTTGAAATATGTCTAGAGATTCACAGAATTCCTCAAGTAAGCAAGAAGTTCCAACAAACATGCTAATTAATATGAAGTGAAATCTTACCAACAGTGGCAGTAGACCAGTTCTGAAGTACTAAAAATAACCTAAATTTGCATACTGTTAATCCATCTGGAAACATGCCAGAAACTGTAAAAGTAAAGCTTCTCAGTAAGTAGCTTCCCACACCTCTTCAACTTTTCTGCAGCACTCCTATGAAACTCCAGAATAGGAATCTACCATTAACAGGTGGAAAATAATAACTTCTTTTATTATTTAGTTTCCTAAATAATTTTTGCTTGACACAAATTCCCCTGGTTATAATGATGAGATGTGTTGTTTCTGCTTTAGTGTAACTTCAGAGACTCTTACTGGAGTATGGTGTAAATTATTTTCAGCATTCAGAGTAGTCCATCATTATCTCTTTGATTTCAGCCAGGTGCTTAATGAATGAGGATTTTTTTCCTTAACATTTTCTATACATTTCTGCCAGCATTTTTACCAGATGCACTGGAAAAACAAGATGCTTTTTTTTAGGTAATTTAAACTAATGCTTTAGATAGGTAAATCATTACAGTCCAAAATTTAGACATTTCAATCTTGCCATTTCAAACTAGAGTGAATATAGGAACAGAGAAACTATTGAGTGGAAAGAAACTAAACCATGGCAAACAATTTACATATGAAAGAGATGGTATTTTAAAAAGAATTGGAAAATTCCTGATAGATGATAAAGGGTTAAGCACTGCATAATTTCTGTAATTCTAACACAATGGAGTGTTTTCAATCCACGTAGTTATTTGTGCTCAAAATCCTTTCTGCTGACAGAGAATATACCCATATAAGGCTAGTCATTGGTCTGCTTCCTGTTCTTATTTCTATTGCTGACTGGTAATATGACACTGTCAAGTCACTTAAGATCTCTTTGCTGTGGTTTTCCCATGACTAAATGGGAGTAATCACATTTATCTGCCTCATCTGGGTGTTTGAGATTTGATTAATGTGCTTGGAGGACAACAGGTGAAAGTCACTGTAGAAATATATACTGGATTATTTTTACTACATATAGACACTAAATGAATATTAAAATGAGAATCCTCACACCCAAGCTGTACATCTGTAATCTCTCCTAGGAAAGTTAAAAGTCAAAGGCACAGGGAAGGAAAATCTCCAGCTTGCTTCCTTGTGACTGGGTGTTCTTGCATTTCCACAGGGGTGTTGCCAAGGCGTGGAGCCAGGCTTACTTTGGAGAAGGTTCTGGCCCCGTGCTGCTGGATGAAGTGCGGTGCACGGGAAATGAACTCTCCATAGAACAGTGCCCAAAAAGCTCCTGGCGAGAGCACAACTGTGGCCACAAAGAAGATGCTGGAGTTTCCTGCACACCTCTCACAGGTACTTCAGTCATCAGTCATCACACAGGGTTAAAAGGGACAAAGGCCGAGTTCTCAGCTCTGGAAAGAGAACTTCTAAAGTTTGCAGAGGCACAAAACCCGGACCGGACGCAATAAAGGCAATATTACTCATTCTGCTTTAGAACGATAATTTGATCTAAGAACCACTGATGCTGTTTTGTTTCCCCTTGTTCCTGGCACAGACGGTGCACTGAGGCTCACAGGTGGGAAGGGCAGTCACGAGGGCCGCCTGCAGGTGTATCACACGGGGCAGTGGGGCACAGTCTGCGATGACGGCTGGACAGAGCTGAACACGCAGGTGGTCTGCCGGCAGCTGGGATTTAAGTAAGATTGCTGATGTTGGATATCTGACTTGTGACTTGACCATGATGACAAACAGTTACATGGCCCCTACAATGGACCCTATTTTAAGAGTCTGTTTTCTAAATATTAGCTGAGTGCTTCATAGAAACTACCCTCATTCTCACTGAGGTATTTTGGTGTTAGTTTAGGTAGAAAAATCTTCAGCAAATGTGATTCAGCAGCCTTTATTCACCAAGTTCCTTCCAATTAACTTTTTGCTGAGATCAATGCATGTGCTATAGAGAAAAACTGATTTTGATTTCTGTTTTGCCTATAGAAGTTTGATTCTTCTAAAACTTTGCTTGTTGTACAGTCACTATTAATGACAGATGTTTTCAAGGTGTAAGTCCTTCTGCACTACCTCAGAAAATTCCACAGCCTGGCCCTGGAACAGTTATGTATTGAAAAGCATTTTAGAAAAATCCCATTAGTTTAATGCATTCACTCTTCCCTCCTTTTCCTACTGACTGTGGCTACAAAGATACACTCTCAGTAGGTGACTGTCGTCTTGCCTTCAAACTGTAACAGCTGACATTCAAAAAAGGATTTTGTCTCAGACTGTGACATTTAAATGTATACAGAGTACTAAGAACATGCTTAAAGGCCCAGAGTCATTGAGCCAGCCATATGCTTGGTTGAAGAGCAGCCTTAATCAAAGGTATTACATTCTTAAATTTGTATTAACATAACAGTAATTCCTTAAAAAAAAAACATTACTGAAGAGGCAGCATATGGTGCTCTCATTGAATTTAATGCTACCTCAACCTGCTTACTGAGAATATTTGAGAACCTTTATTTCCTCAGGAGTGAACACTTTCTCATGCTTAAGCATCACGTGTCCTCTGATCACTGTGGACCAAAACACACCTCTGTGTTGTGCAGGTATGGGAAAAGTGCAGGTATGGAAAAAGAGAGCTACTCAGAAGGAAGCTTTGGGCCCATCTGGTTGGATGACGTGATCTGCTCTGGGAAGGAGACAAACCTTCTGCAGTGCTCCCACAGGGAGTGGGGGAAGCATGACTGCAACCATCAGGAGGATGTCAGACTCATCTGCCACCCAGAAAACGACAGCTACAAGCTCTCACTTGGTAAGGAAGCTCTTTGCTAAAGCCACAGTATGAGTATTGCTGTGGATACAGATTCAACCAAAGTACAGGATACTTAAGGATTCTCAAAGTCCTAGTATTTGTCAGATGGGTGCAAGGAAGGAACAGGAAGGGAAAAAAACCTCACTTTTCTCCTGAAGGTCACGGGAAGTAATCAAGTTTTGTTTAGAACATAAGTGTCCAGAACATTAAAGCTCAACCCAGCCTTGCAAGATAACAAAGTCACATTCCAGAGATGCCGTTCTCTCAGTCTCCACCAGATTTTGGACCTATCCAGATGGTGTACCTAATTTTATTTGGCACTTCTCAACCTCCAAGTAACTCTCATGGTGTCAAATGCTGGAGACATACCTGAGCACTGAGGAATATAAATCAATAGTACATCCTATGTACTTTGCATTCAGACAATCCAAAACAAGACATCTGGAGAAGATGGGAAGTTCAGAGATAGCAAGAAGGAAGGGTGAGGAGCATGAAATTATTTTTGTGTTACTATTGCCTATCATTTACACTGTGCCTGGCTGAATGGGCCCCACTTGCTGACCACGACAGAATGACACTACACACCCAGATAAAAGAGGCAGTTCCAATGTCAAAAGCCTACAAACTTGTATAAAAATAAAGAGAATAAAAAGACTGATTAGAAATGATAGAAAAATACTGATTACACAGTGAAACTGTAGAACCAAATATAAACAAATAAATTCCAAAGATTCCTAAATCCGCGTGTAGATAATTAAACAATAATTCTGGCTATGAGATATGCACAGTAGAAACTACAAGGGAACAAAGGGTTGCACAGCAATTCTGAAAAAGTTACATTTTTACAATTTGCTACACCAAGTGTGTAGCTTATCAGTATGTAGCCTTTAGAAAATTGCTGCCAATGCCATTTAGCTTACCCAAGATATTTCAGTTGAATTTGAAATTGGTATTACATGCCTGTTTCCTGGAAATCACAGAGTGAAGGTTTATCCCACAAACTATAACATGGATTTACTGCACAATGTTGCTACTTGTTATAACAACACTCAGCACTTCCACATGTACTTTTTGAGTCTCTCCCTCTTTATAGGCTTATTCTATATAGCTCTCACCATCCAATGAATGCTTTATGTTGCAGTACATATATCAAATCCTATTTGGTAGAAAGAATTTTCTCAAACCAAAAATAACAGGAATTCAAACCATGACTGCTGTCTTTACAGATGCAAACCATCTGTGCCGCTTTGCTCCAATTCCTGTAAAATATAATCTCTGCTGAAGGAGTCTGGTTCAGTTAAATACAAACATATGGTAACATTCTCACATCCCCACTACCAGAACGCTATATTAATTTTGTGCTCATAAATATATGTATATTTTTTTATAGAAGAGGAGATAACAATAAAATATTAGTATTCCATGCCTCTATCTGGTCAATAGAAGTATAATTCTCACATAAGTTGCATTCTTCCAGAACACTTCAACAAGAAAACAAGACGGTTTATCTGACATTTCCTAGAAGATTTCTGATTGGAAAGTGGACCAAGTATTGTTACCATTTACTTCCCAGCATTTGAAAAAGCATTTTTTCCATGTAAGGATAAATTCAGTGGAAAAAAACAAAGATAAATTAGTAGATGATATGACTTAAGGAAACACAGATACTAAGGAACTCTAAAAAGGAGACAGAATACACCCCAATAATGACATTTGTTCAGTAAGATCACGACAGTGTAGGTAAACAGAATGTTGGTGAAGTTAATTCATGTACCTGTCCAGACAGTATGAACTCCAACAAAACCAATATGCTTTAAATTACATCGGAGGTAAACAGACTTTGATTTTATTTTCAAGTATTTCCCTATTCATTTAATGACTTAGGCCAGATTTAACTAGCACTGACCAGATTCATGTTTGTTGTTCATACCCTAAACTAATCTGAATTACGTATCAAATGCAAATATCTCAAAATACTGCTTTGTTTAAGAGCGCAATTAAGTAATTCCTCATCCTCACATATTTAGAAAATATTAGGAACAGGTCAGAAGAATGAGGAAGAGTCTTTTCCATTATTCTAAAAAGCAACTCTCATGAGTATACTAAAGATGATAAAGTATGCCATATAAAAAGATTTAGAGGGTGATTCTCCCTTGAACATTATAAAGAGGCCACAGAGGAATTCATAACTGTTTTAAGGGTATTTCCATTGCTTGCAGGCTATAGAGCAATTTTAGAGTAAGTGAGAATTAAGTATGTACTTTGTCTAATGAGTCAAAATTTAACTACAAGCCAAGTACTGCAGAAACCATGATCAACTAAGTCTGACTAAGCCACATAAATGAGATTTCATATTATGAACATATCTGAATAAACAATCAATTTAAATTGCTAGAAAAATAATCAGTCTAGAATAACATGCTGCAGAACAATGTGCATAGTGATAAGGAACAGCTAAGTTTAACACAATGCTGCACTTTTTTTGCTGAGACAGTGGTTAGGAGGAGCAGCAGCAGCCAGTTTGAGAATGGGTTGATGGACTGAGATATTAGTTAAATTCTCCCACAAAGTTTCTGTAAGGAAAACCTGTCCAGCTTGTATGGATATCATATCAAAGGTATCTCAGGTGTTTTCTACCTTTCTATAGAGAATTGTGGTCAGTTTCTGAACTATGTCACATATTTGCATGGAATGAAGAAACCAGCTGAACTCTGAAGGGTAAAGTACAGTAGTATTTAGTATTTGTCTTGTAATTTGTACAGACTGCTTCCTTTTGCCAGCCAGGAAGAATATGGCTACTTTAACCACTGATAATAGGCTCATTTTACGTAAATATCAGTTGTACTGAATATAATGAAAATAACTAAAAGTACCAGTTCTTGCTCCTGTTGCAGTGAGCTGACAGCAGTAATTTATTCCCAGGTCCTCCCATCAGGCTGATGGATGGTGAGAATAAGAAAGAAGGACGTGTGGAGATTTTTATCAATGGCCAGTGGGGCACAATTTGTGATGATGGATGGTCTGATAAGGATGCAGCTGTAGTCTGCCGACAGCTTGGCTACAAGTAAGAAAACTCATTAAGCTGTTTCTCAAGTCATGTTTTCTGTATCTAAAAATCTTAAGTTTCTGCAACCAAATACCACAAACATGTCTAATAAGATAATGTATATCTTTAAAAACTTGTCAGTTTGGCCTTCTTTTGCAAAAATGTATTCCCAATATTTGTAAGAAAAGTAGTAAGGCTGTGTCTTCAAAAGGAATATTCATTAAGTAGCATAACTGGGAATGGGAATGTTAGTATTCGAAAGTGTGTCAGCAGAAATGCAAGTTAATGCAAGTTATTGAATATTTTTCATTAGAAGTCAAGCTTTCCAAATTATTAATCAATTAATTAAATACAAAATCTTAGTTGTCATATTTGTTTCAGAAACAGGTCAGTGTCCACTGTCACGAGGTGTGGATATTATGACTGCAGATTCAGACGCAGGCACACCAGCTACTGAATTCCTAATTTAATGGAGTCTTTTCCTTCATTTACTGATCTGGTTAGATTTGATGTAGCTCAAAGATCTGATGAAACTGTTACAGAAGGGATTATGGCTCCAGTCTGCATGACAGTGATTTGAATAAGCTTCATTTAATACAGGAATAGACCTGACAGAACAAACCCACCCTCTAATTAAAACCACTGCAATATATGTGTCACTTTTGAAAGAAATCACTTAATCAGGCTTACATCACTCACCAGCATTTTTTTTCTGGATACCCAAGAGTAGCAAAAACATAACAACTACAGGGCAGCTATGTAAAGAGCAGAACTAATAAGACTTGAAAAATATCCAGAACACTACCAGAACACTAGTGAAATACAACAGGAAATTGGTGAAATGTATTCTCCAAGTGTATTTATAAAGAAATTTGACCTGAAGAAATACAAATCATATTAACTGTTGTATCTTAACAGTGTGAAGTTTGTCCAACCAAATATCATCAGATTATGTCTGAACACACAATGTATGCCTTTTAAAAACTGCCTGGTATTTAGTAAAAGCCTATTTAAAAGTAGTACTAGGCTATGGCTTCAAAACTACAAAACTTGACTTACAAGTCAAGATATCACTCTTACAAGTTACCTAACTTGTAAATTCTAGGATAGGTGTCCATCTATCCTAATCTACTGGACTTTCTCATTAACCATATAATAAATAATGATAATACTGCACCTGAAGAGCTCAGCATTATTGTTAGTTATTGTGCATGGCCCTTGGTGTGAGAGAAGTGAGAATAAAAGACCTGAAGCCACTCTTCTCTTTAGGGACAGATCTGAGCAGGCAAAAAGGTTGTTTCTCTGAAGGTCATCAGTGCATAAATAGCTGGCTTGGAAAGCAGCAATTTAGGGACACGTGTTTGTTAGCGGTGAACTAAAGCCAGTTGTAAGAGAACATTCCAGCGTGTAACGAATACATAGACATAACATTTGTACCTTCAGAGATCCCCCAATTATATGAAATAAAGTTGTACTCCCTGCTCAAGAACACCATGATTTTTACATTTGTTTCCTGACAGATGTTCTCCAGTGGGAGTTGGTTTGGGTTTTCTGTGGTGCTGTTGGTTGGCTGGTTGGGTCTGAACAGCTTTCATTCCCATTATCAGCAAACTGGGAGATTACTGATGCACAGTAAGAGATAGATTGCTTTCATACAAAGGTAGGAAGAAGGAGGTAGTGCCCTTATTAAGTAACTGATAAGATTCTGGAGAGACAATTCTGTACTAAACTGCAATAAATACTTTTCTGGGGAAGGATAAGATTCACAACAAAGTAGTTTTCAATATCCTGAGGAACTTTAGAACAATGCCCTAAAGCAGAAACTTTGTTATTTGACAGAGATACCAAAACTAGGTAAGAATTTACAATGAGTGCCTGTACTGTGTCACTGTGTTGTAACAGCAAACATGAACACATCAGCTGCTCGCAGGTATCAGAGAGGTAGATTTATTTTTTTGTGGTTATCTGTGATCAGAGTATCCCTCACAAAAGAAAAACATTTGGAGCAAGAGTCACACTACTTGGGACTGACAAGTCAAATAATAGTAAACTCATTATGCAGAGATTGTCCTATACCAGTTCCAAAGGCAGTTAAGCCTTTGGATTATCTGGCAAATACCTCCTAACCATGGAAATTGAAAATGTGTAAGGACAGTTGACCTTATGGTATCATCTCTCATCTAGTGTTTCATGTGCTTCTCTTTGCTGGCTTTTTACAATTCCTGCATTCTAACCAATGTTCCCTACTTGGAAATCCTGCCCGCCTACCCTTCAGTATATAGTAAAGAAATCCACACAGGCAAAGCCATCCACGTGCAAGTTTCAAAAGGGAGGAAGCTCCTGTGTTACTTCCATGTTTCAGTTATGTGGATGTGGCTACTGAGAGCTGGTTCAGTTTGATCCAGCCACACTTCTACGATGACAAAGCTCTGAAAATGGTTTGACAAATCAGGATTCCTCCCCAGCAGACCAAACCCAGCTCAAGAAGGGATGTAAACCCTTCAGGCCTGTCTCACTGACCTTCCCCAACACTGCAGGTATTAGAGATACAAAAAGCTGTAAAGGGAGAGAAATACTTTCTTGCCGCATACATTTTCATAGTCAAATTCTCTTTCTCTACTCCAGCATTTCATCACACCTGCAGTTAACGTTCTGTACGCAGGGAAGCAGTACTTTACAATATACAGTTATAAAATATCCTTTAAAATGGAAACCTGTATTTTAGTTATCTGGAATTCCATATATCCTTAACCCAGTAAAATGTCAGTAAATTGCTCTTAACCAATAGGTAAACTTGCAGTTCAGGCACACCTAGAGGTGTCTGTGGCTTCCTGCCCCACTTCTCTGTATAGTCAATTGGGTGGTCTCTCACTCAATTCTTTCTGACTCTTAAACCATATACAACAAAACATCTATTTATAAATTAAGAAGATTACCTTAACTAATTAACAGTAATAATCTATCACAAGAGTTGCCAAAGGAGATGCTTAAATGCTACACAAGCACCAAGTACTGAGTTCCTCCCAAGAACGGGGGTGCAGACACTGAACTGATCTCCAGTCACATGCCATTTCTAGAGCTCAAATATGGGGTGCTCTTTAAAAAATGACAAGATAACAAAATAGTTTAATAACTATTAACAATTAATAGGTCTGTACATCATAGCTCCTACTGCACCACAAGTATACTGTATTTAACTGGTCTGTCTCCCTGAGGGAATCAAACCTGAACAAATTATTTTTAGCATTCACAGATGCTGACTTTATACGAGGATTAAAGAGATTATGAAAAAGCAGCTTTCAAATTTTTTGTTTTATGGCAAAATGTAATGCTGATACAACATGAAATACTTTGCACTGCCTTCTAACCAGATACACAAAAGCATTTAAACGTTAATGAAATGTAGCAAAATTGTCACAGTTTTATTTTTTTCTACATACCAGAACAAGAGAGGTAGTGAGAAGGTGGTTGTTATCAAGTGAAACCATGACAGGGTGTGGAATGAAACCTCAATGTCGTTCGCTACTCACTCAGAAATTTGAGTAAAATGTAGAATAACACCTCAAAATGTTTAATGATTAAAAAAATATGCTCTGTTTGCAGAGGTCCAGCTAGAGCAAGGACAATGGCCTATTTTGGTGAAGGCAAAGGGCCGATCCATGTGGATAATGTGAAGTGTACAGGAAATGAGAGATCCTTGACAGACTGCATTAAGCAGGACATTGGGACGCACAACTGCAGGCACAGCGAGGACGCAGGGGTCATCTGCGACCACCTAAGCAAGAAAGTCCCTGCGAACAGCAATAAAGGTGAGGCCCTGTGGTGAGGGACAGACCAACAGCTCTGGGTGGGCAACTGTCATGGTAGGAAGAGACAGACTTAACAATCCCAGCTCACGGAGGAAACAGTTTTATCAAAAACCATTATAGAACAAAAGGGGTGGGAATCCTCTCTGCTTACACTGTGTGAGCTTATTCTGTGCAGCTCCACAAAGGAAGACCAAGACTACTGAATTGATACAGGCTATTTGTCTGCCATGGTTTACAGCAGCCACGTTCATTAAGCTGCTTGAGGGACATGAACATGCAAAAACCTAAACAGCTCCTTTCAGCTTTTCAGGGTACAGGTTATCCTCAGGTAAGGACTGAGACCTGTGTGGTTAGCCAAGGTAAGCTTCCACTTACAGGAAATAAAGAAGAGCCCTATAAAATCCTACATGTGAGAAGCAAATGTGTAAATCACTCTGATCACAGTCAAAAGAACTCAGCTTTTCTAAGGAAAAGGATTTCTAAGTCTTGAAAGAATCCAGTGTATTTTCCCCAGTCAAAAGGTCTCTGCTATAAAGAATTTCTAAGTCTATTTTCTCCAATCAAAATTTGCTTGTTAAAAGCTACCATGAAGCACTGAATAACTTCAACCTTTAGATATTTTAAAGTTAACTCTCATTGAATATTGACTACTTCTCATGTTGAGTTTAATACTCTCTATGTCTCCCTTTCTGGTTTAGATTCTCTTGCTTCTGTTTGTGGGCTGAGGTTACTCCATCGTCGACAAAAGCGAATAATTGGTGGGAAAAATTCTTTACGGTAAATAATTGGTAAAGACAAATAATTTTAAATATAAAGCTTCTAAGACACATATTTGCCATAAGTGGTTTGCCTAATTTACAATTTTATTATAGTCTTGTTTTTCTTTTAACTTGTCATGATATAGGAGTAGAAATACAACCAAAACAAATTCAGTAGGAAATTAAAAAGTATTAATTGATAAGTACTTGCAGCATTAGTTGAAAATCTGTAGATGCTTATGGGTTTAGTCCTTGAATGGGTCAAATTTTTAACTTACGAAATAGCTATTTTACTTTTATCAGAGGATATCCTGATATCAGGATGTGAGCTATAAAAACAGAGCTATGAATGTAGTATGAGGTTTTAAATGCCACCTACACCAAAAAAAAAAAAAAGGTCTGGCTATGATTCACTGCCTAAGACCTTATTTTCCTTCACAAAATACACCTTGATGATGACACAGCTAAAAAACTGTGAGGCATTGACTTTACTTTCTTAACAGTTGTGACTAAACACAAAAAATATATATTCACACAACCTTACAAAAGACATTGTAAAAAATACATTAAAAGCATCATTACATGTCACTGTGTGACCTATTTCAAAGTACATGCACAGCACCGTTCAATCCATTTCAAAGAAGACACTGCCCTAGTGGGGGAGCTCCAAAGAACAGTAACAAGAGGGAGCCCAGAAAAAGATTTAAACACAGCCAGATAAAGTAAAGTAGGATGACTTACCTTAGTAAAGGGACAAATGAGACAACAGTTAATGCATTGCACAGGAAGAGACCGAGAATTCTTGTCTCAGAATATATGTTCTAAGGACACTAGCTGAAACACAATGGTGACATATAATGCATTGCACAATTCACTTGCAGCAAGGAAGCTGGTCTCATCATAAATCAGTACAGGGATGTTAGATGAAGCAAAAAGGTGAGAAAAATCCAGTAGTGCACGCAGAAACGCTTCAAAATCAAAAAAGGGAGCATATGTATGTATCAGAAAAGGACTCAATGTCACAAGAAGTCATGAAAACAAAGAACTTGAGGAAGTTTGAAAAGAACTGGATACTTTCATATGTACCAGCAAATCCAAAGCTGTCTGAACTACCCCATTTTAGCAAAACAAATTAAATCCTATCTTCCAAACTGGGAAGTGTCTAAATTGTTTTATTCTTTATGGGATGTAAATTCCTCCACCTTACTTTAAAACATTTGGCACTGGTAACTCTGAGATGCTGGACTAGATGACTCCTGGCATCTCTTGTTGCCCAGCACACCTATTCAAGTTGACAGCACTCAGTAAACACTCAGGCTACCTGTTGCTTACTCTTAGATGCTGCTGTTGCTTACAGGTACATCTCTTTTCCTCTCCCTTCTCTCACTCCTAATCTATTAAATCAGCAAAAAAGAATCCATCTTGTATTCATGGGTTTATGGTAGATATGGCCGTATCTACCATAAAAACCAGATAATCACAGGCTGAAAAAAGGTACTCATCTATACTTGAGACTTCTACAGTTGCTTTAGACCTCTTGGTTTGCCAGCTTCCTTTCTCATGAAGACAGGGATGGATGCTGGGTTCGGCTTTTCAAGAAATTCCCCTTTCCCCTCTCCAGTTGACAGGAAATTTCTGGTTTGTTGACTTAGATGGTATTTGGCGAGGAACCCACAGGAATGTATTTTTGGCCCAATGAATGCAATCTGAGAAAATTCAAATAGCTGGCTGTGGGAGGAAGCACTCAAGAGTGCTTGATGCCCAAACTATCTGTAAAGTAATGGGGACTATTGCTAAATGGAATTCTGAGTGTTGCCAGGATATAAAGGTATTCAGCACCTTTAATAAACAGCACATTTTGTAAGTAAGCTGTGTCAGCCAAAGAAAGCCAGGAGGATGCCCCTTCCAGGGAACTGAGCAGCTCCCTGAGCTCCCCACCGCTGTACCCTGAACACTGTGTGTCACTGCTCTGCAGGGGTGGCTGGCCGTGGCAGGTGGCACTGCGCCTGAAATCCTCTCATGGGGACGGGAGACTCCTGTGTGGTGCCACTCTCATCAGCAGCTGCTGGGTCCTCACTGCTGCACACTGCTTTAAAAGGTGGGTCTCTCTTCAATACTGCACCATCTTGTAAACTATTTTGTTTTTCTAGGCATAGGCAAAACCATTACAGTTCAAGCCCATGGAAAACTGTTCCAAGAGCTGGCCTTTGGTTTCAAAAAACCCTACCACTCAACCTCCTTTCCCTCAAACAAACAAAACACTCTAATGCATGGAAATTATTTGGGTATTATCATTCCTGTGATTTATACTCGCAACTTCAGCATTTTCATGAAAAAATAGATAACACTTCTGACATTTTAACTTTCTGTTCCAACAAAAACGCAGCTTATGGCTTTCAGGTTGTAGTGAAGACAACTGAGCAGACACCAAACACCGGGACTGTAATATTTCGGATTAATTTTGGTAACAACAGATCTTGGCAGTGATTCACATTTTTACTTATTGCAGCAGTGACTAAATGCAGGGCTTCACTGCTGATGAGGCTACTGAAGTATAAAAGCATCAACTTGCACAATGAGGAAGCTAATCTTGTGATTAGCGATTATTTCATCGGAATGGGCTGGGATAAAAGCATGGAAGAGCACTACAGTTTTGAGGGTATTTGCTAGAATTTGCTCATGTGAGCTGCAAATGTTTCAAATTTTGATTTTGAGCCTTTCCTTTTGCACACTAGTAACCAAAATGAAGAGTCAGATACACTTTTACTGAAATGCAGAGTGTATTACCTCTGCTGAGCACCAGATGCACATCTTGTTTTCTGAAATCCTGAAGGACTTTTCTTAGTAATATTTCAAGCTGAAATAGTCAAACTCAGTAAAATTTCCTGCTATTTCAACTGATGTCCCAGGTGTTTCTGCAGAACTATGGAAGCTCTTTAGTTGCTTTCATCAAAATTCATAGACAATGGCTTCCTATTTCCCTGTTCATCATCTCTGTAGTGATTACCAAGGATGCTACCTGAGGTCTTGAGAAAGCTTTTGATTACAGGCTTGAAAACTGAATGTGGTGCCAAGGAGTGCCAATTTTGGATACTGTGCTGAGCACCCACATAATGGGGCAGCAGCATGGCTGGAGCAAAGCACACTGTGGTACTTGCAGACTGGTGCAGCCACTCGAGGCGCTATTACAGGCTACCCTGAACCTGTTACCCGTGGTCTCAGTGACCAAACTATTGTTTTGCCCCAGAAGTTACTTTAAAGCTGCAATCAGACCTAAGCATGCAGCTCCAACAGCCTGTGGATGCACTGCTGTTCACTGTAAATGAGGGAAGGCGCCTTTAGCTCTAAGCTGGCTTTGGACAGGCTGGGCTGAACTTCCAAATGATCTCAGAGTAATTTTCAGGGATAGGTTTCCGAGAGCTATCTATAGATCAAGTGCCTTCTTCACATATTTTCCGCAGATGGACAAGAGAAAGGCCAGTATATCATTTCTCATATCCTGGAAATTGAAATACTGCTTTAAGTAACCAAAGTGGGCTCATCTGTACTAGGGATAAAAATTAAGCATTATTTTATGCATGATGGTTAAAATTGTTCACCAGTACTACATTATTGGTTTCTATACTTTTGCAGATACATAATTTAAGATAAAATGTTTGAAGCTATTTTTTGTTTTCTAACCCACCCTTACCCTGAGTTATTCCAACAGCTATAGGGAAATTGGAAGGTCTATACATTTAAAAAAATAACTGGATAATTAGAAATACGAGGCATAGGAAAAACCCATTCATGTATCCTATACAGAAGGTCATCTTCGGATGAAGGGATGTTTGTTAACAGCCTGCAGCTCTCTCTCCATAAAGCCTAGGAGTGAAATTTTGCTCATGGAAGACCTGAAGGATTAGACCAAGAAAGCTCTACAGGCAACCAGGAATGCAACCCACAACTAGAAGAAATGTTCAGTGGTACAGCTATATATTGTGCAGAAAACTGTAATGTTCCTGCTTTGTCTGCCACTCCTCAAGCAGGCTTTAGCAAGCTATGGAGACCAGAACATTGCTGGATGGTATAAAAAGAACAGGCATAGGTCAAAAGGTGATGGAACACTGTGGATATTTTCTGCAAGCATATTAAAAGTTTCCTGTTGAAGGCTATTAAGGAAAGGGAGAAATAAAAGGAAAAATATTTCTGTTAGCTTACCAAGATTTTAAGGTATGTACACGTACCCAACAGTACTCCCTTGTTTGCATTTTGCCTGGGAAGGGCTATGTGTCCTGTAATACAAAAATCCTCAAAGGCATACACAAAAAATTGTTATTTCAGCCACAGTAGTCATCTCTAATGTATTTACCATTTAGTCCATTATGTGAAAGAAACTGGAATTATATCAGATGCAAAACAAGCCCAAGATTTACAGGCCTCCTATCAGTTTGACAATAGGTGCTTGTGATGCACAAATGCTTTGTCACCCTCACTATAACTTCAGTTGATGTAAGAGGTTTTTATTAAGTTACCTAAGCCTCTAGAATTCCTCAACCAACCTACAAAGCAGGCCTGAACACTGTTTTCATTCCAGTAATTATTTGGAGCACCACAATGGTGTCAGTACTCAGGCTGTTATTGCAATTACTAGCAGTCTGTGCTACCCTTACTAATAAATTTATAATGCACACCTTGTACATTTGAAGTAAGTGCCAGTCATGGCAAATGGCCGTAAGAAAACTGCCTGTGAAAATATTCAAAAAGAACATGGCACAAACGGAAACCTCAGGAGAGGGTTTTTATATTCTTTAGGTCACACTGAAATGTCAGTGTAAACATTTGAGAAAGTATTTTTGCTCTTTAAAAAAAATCGTTGGTAACATCAGTTATGTGAACAATACAGAAAGTGATGAACAATACAGAAAGTTTGCATGCTCAGGATGTGCCTTTGCCTGAGCCAGCCCTATTTGTCCTCACCTCCATCTCAGGTACGGCAACAACACTCGCAACTACGTGGTGCGGGTTGGGGACTACCACACGCTGGTGCTGGAGGAGTACGAGGAGGAACTCGGAGTGCAGGAGATCGTGGTGCACAAGGAGTACAGGCCTGACAGCAGCGACTACGACATTGCTCTGGTGAGGCTGCAGGGGCCCGAGGAACAGTGTGCCAGGTTCAGCACCCACGTCCTACCTGCCTGCCTGCCACTGAGGAGGGAGCGACCACAGAAAACCGCTCCCAACTGTTTCATCACTGGATGGGGTGATACAGGTAACATCATTTCCGTGCACCAATCTGATTATCTGAGGCTGCTTTAAAAAAACCCTCAAATAATTAAAATAAGAAAATGCTCAAAATGAAAGCATTTCACACTCTTCTTTTTACATAGGGGAATATTCTCTCTCCTGATCCTTAACCAGGAATGATAATATTTTGTTTACTGAGTATAGTTTGTACTTGGAAAGCAGTGATTTACCCATGTCACTCTAAATCACAGACCCTGTCACTAAAGTGGCCTCATTAAGACTGGTAAGCAGGAATAAAAAGCTTATTTGTTGCCAGGCACACCCTGCACAGTAGCTTATCACCCCCTGCCTCAGTACATAACTAACAGCTCTAACACATTAAAGGTTTCAAAGGTAAGGACCATGAATATTTTAATTTTAGAAAGGTTATTTAAATTACAGTACTTCAATAGAAAAATGGACAGAAAATATGAACATAATAGAATTTCAAATAACATTTTAGTATTCCTTGTTACCACTGACATTTTCAAGCAGCTTTGATTTAAATAACAGAACATCTTGCCAAAATTTACAAGAGCCTCAATGCAATCTGCACTCCAGGCTTCTACTTGCTTTTTTCAGTCAGTACAAGATTCTTCCTCTTCAAAGGTCTTTGTCCTTTAAATGTTTCACAAATTAATAACTATGTTTTACTTTTATGTTTTTGTGGTGCTGAATATAGTGCAAGACAGCAACCACACTTGAGCCTTTGTTCCAGTGACTCACTCAGACTGGCAAGGAGACAAGGCACGGCCCAGTATCCATTCCTCCTCTTTACATGCACTAATCTGTGTGCACAGATGTCGGGGTCACTGTACCACAATAAACAAGAGAGACGTTGTAGGGCGGGTTTTTTGCTAAAAACAATTAATTCATTGACTAGCTCTGTCTAGCCTTTCTACATAATTCACTGAAAGTCCTGCAGCACTGTTAACTTAAGACATCTATTTCAGGAAACATTTACCACTGCAGTAATTGGCTTCAATTTATGGTAAGAAATTACATCATTGCAGCACCTCAGCTGACATTTCACACTTACTATATGAATCATAATTACTTCACAAGTTCTAAGATTTTACTTAAAAAAAAAGGAAAGCCAACACTGGCTTTCATTTCCCATGCTTCCAAATGAAAGAGGTGCAAGCTATGGGAAAAAAGTAAAAAAATCCATTTGGATGCTCTACTTGGAAGCCATCAGAAGACACAGAACCTGTCAGGCTGAGTTACTCTAGATTTGAACTGGTGACATAGAAATGAAGTATTTCTACTGCTTTACTCTCAGCTGCTCAAGACTCCCAAAATTGCTTCCACATAGAGGTATTAAAGCATATGTTCTTCTGTAGAAGACACAAAGTGCTCAGAATAAACCAAACTCCAGCCTTGGAAAGATGCAGAGAACACATGCAGAAAAGCTACTTTTTAAAAAAGCATCTACATTTTACATTTACAATATCTACAGTATTTTAGTATTATGTTTAATGCAGAGATTTTTTCAGTAGTCTTGCTTCCAGTAATTTCATGTAATGACAAACCAGCGTGAAGACCTGAGATCAAAAATTGTATTAAATCACACCTATGTTTCCAAGACCACTCATTGTAATGAGACAGTAATTTGGATCTCCTTTTTAGGACGGGCTTATTCAAGAACATTACAACAGGCTGCCATCCCCTTACTTCCCAAGAGGGTGTGTGAAGAGCGCTACAAAAGGAAATTCACGGGAAGAATGCTCTGTGCTGGAAACATGCAGGAACAGAAACGTGTTGACAGCTGTCAGGGAGACAGCGGAGGACCACTGATGTGTGAACGGCCAGGGGAAAGCTGGGTTGTATATGGGGTGACTTCCTGGGGCTATGGCTGTGGGGTCAAAGATTCCCCAGGTGTCTACACAAAAGTGTCGTCTTTCGTACCCTGGATTAAAAGTGTGACCAAACTATGAATGTCCATAATGAAAACCAAACTTTGAGGCAGGACAACTTGAACAGCATATGCAGTGTACAGCTGGGGCCCAATGTGGGTGGAAACAGACATTTTCCTGATTCGTGTGTTTTTCTTTTCATTAAATCCAAGCTGTATACACACAACCCTTCCAGTTAGGGATTACCTTCCTCCCTGTTCCAGATAAAATATTGCATGAACAGGTTACCGTGTATGTAAGGGGAAAAGTGATAGCTAGCTAGAGTAATACTGGAGGAGGACAGCTGGAGACTTTGCAGAGACTCACTGCCCACAGTAAGCTGTAAGCAGTAAGACTGTAGCTCCAAGCTATTTATGCTTCAAGCTTCTCTTCAATTAATTACAGATCTCAATTAATCTTCAGTCTAGTTTATTTAATTTATTATCCCTATGATTTTGAACTCAGTCCCCTAAATCTGACTCATGTTTCAGTAGCTAATGAGACCATCCGTAGCCTGATTCTTGCTAAGTAATTCTGAGTATGTATTAAATGCAGGAAGGAAAATAATGGTCAATAATCAGATCCCCAGCTAGTCTGCTAAATTCCTCACAGGTTAGTGTGCAATAGGTGCATTCCCAAGTAAAACAGGCAATACACCGAGTTTCCCCACAAACATCCTGCACAGCTGCAAGAGCAACCACTTACATTCTTTCCTCTACATAAGTAACATTTTTCATACTCCTGAAATTTGTAATTTTGAGTATATACAGCATTTGGGAGAGGATTCACTTTTCCTATCTACCACTAGCTGTCAGTACAATGTCAGACTAGCAAACATCCCAATCCTTTCATTGCTGGGCTGTCCTCACATAGTGCAAAAAAACCTCTGTCAATCCTACCTGAGAAAGTTATACATACAGCGGAGTTGTTGAGCCAAAACTTGTCTGTAAAGGTCTATAAAGTCTTAAACTATGTTTTCTATGAAGTAATGTTTAGACAACTCTCTCCTGCTTAGTTGCATCTCTGGTTCAGACTGATCTCACATGAAAGCTTAGTTTTCAGTGACTTCTAAAGCACTGACACATTTTGATTCAGTTTGATTCCTTTCCTAAATACAGTTCCCCGGCTATGAAATCCCTAACAACTTATTATAAAAATGCACTGATAACCAACTTACTGTCCTTTGAGAAAGGGCCACTACACAGAACCTAGAACAGAGGAAGTAATCACGACTTTAGTGCAACACTGAAGGGCATCCATCTGGAAATCACCTGGGAACTGAGTCAGTGAGGAGGGAGCCACGACAGCTCAGCTCTACAATCCCTGTCAAAGGCCATGCTGACTATCTCCAAGAGCGCTCTCATATCACATTAACAACCATGTTCATAAAAACACAACTGCAAGCTGTGGGCCATGAAACACTCCAGTCTGACAAGTGTGGCAGATGAGCATCACCACATAGTGATTGTGCAAACTGTGACTACCAGTGACTGTTTCCCATTCCCCAAACTGGCCATGACTGTGTTGTGTGGTGTTTTGTGAAAAAGTGGGGTGCTGGCATTCTTGCTCTAAGTGGGCAATCATTTGTGTCTGTATGGTTGTGTCTCTCTCTGGTGTTGTAACAAATATCCAAGACAACTCACTTGCAGACAGTGGCAATGATATTGCAGAATCCCATGTGACTGAACATTTGGCCCTTAATTTCTCTGACCTCAAACTGAAGTTTTCAAGGGTCAGGACTAATTACTGTAACTGGTGCTAAACTAGTACATGAGGTGCTTTAATATATTTTAGTTCTCTGTAATTCCACACTGTTTGAAATAGTGTGCAATATTTAAAAACATCATAAATCACAGTACTGTGACCACCTACTGTTAGACCAATGCAGAACACTGTGCTAGTGAACTTTGAAACCATTACATTTTTACTTCTATGTAGCCCTTAATTATAGGGGAAGTCAATCTGTCAAAATAGATCTGCTTGTAACATCTGAGCTTTGCTGTACAATACCCATTTAGACTTGTGGTGAAGTAGGCTACATAGTGCTATATATGCATTGTATACAGGGGAAATAATCATCTTTTAATAGTTGCACCACAGAATTAGGATACTTTGAGGGGGAGGGGGAACTAAGCCTGCATACTAAATGTAGTGAACATTTAGATTTAGTACTTTGTTATTTTTGCTCTTTTAATAGAATGCTTTGTTAGATTTTAAAATGTTGCACTACTGTTTCCATGCCGAGCACGCCTTTACCGTTTCTAACATAAAATGAAATTGTCTCCATCTTACACCATTCTCATCTTTGTTCACTGAGCCTGATGGTGTACATGTATACAATAAAAGCTGCCACACTGACTACAACTTCTGTGCATTAATTAACACCATGGATGCACAAGCAGCTGCTGCAGAACATCAGCTGGGTAAACCTCACATGGGCTTTACCTAAGGGGGCTCTTGAAAGCATCTTCCTCAAAGCATATAAACTTAGGGTTGTTTTCTCCAAGAGGGAAGCTTGTCTCTGAATGACAGAATTCTCAGTGCTTTAACTTGGGCCAGTTAGGTTGTCCTAAGTTCATCCTATGCTTTTAAAGCTGTTCCATAACTGTGTTAATGGTGGCATAAACTATGAAAACACTTGGCACTTCTTTTACCAGATGACATGACCAGCACCAGGAGGTTTCCCAGCACCATGAAGATTTAGTTAGATGCAGCCCTTCTGAACTTCCCAAGGTTTTGGTAATTTTCCAAATATACAGAACAGAGAGAAACATCACTGCAACCGACACACAAAGCCTCCTTAATGTGTATCTTGTCTCAACCTGAACAATGTCTCAAGATAAAAGTGCCTGGCATTTGCCCACATAAGCACATAACTGCCCTTGCAAAACAGATGTGGTAATTTCTGGAAGCGCAGAAGTTACTAGAGGCCCAATCTTTTTGGAGAAAAGGGAACTCAGAGTATACACTCCTGATTGTTGGCTAGCAGGCCTGGCAGCCACCACCTTGGAATGCAGAGCAGCAAGAACTCAGGGCCGTTTGAGAGTAATCACACACCACCAATTAAACAGGTGTGCTATCACTTGTTACAGCGCCACACAAGAACACACATTCAATTCAACTGTACTTCCGCTAGGGCAGAAAAAGTATATGCTTAAAAAAAACATCTGGAGCTTCCTATGACAGCTCCCTAATCTCCCTACCAAACAAAGCCACCAGAAGTAATTTCTTCAGATCTAATCCATGCTGTAATTGGAGCCCACGGTTCTGCTCCATTCACTTCAAGCAGGAATCCAGACCTCAGCTGCTGAACACTCAGCAGCAATTACAACGCATGCTAATCATTTGAGTTCTGGCTTCACAGATTTTGTTTCCCAGTCCTTTCAAAGCCTTTCTTTCCCCTTATCAGTTTCCAACTATTTGCAAAAAAAAAATTTATTACCTGAAAGATATTCTGTAAGCTATTGTGCCAGCATGGCTGGTATTCTTTTCAAGACAATGCATTTACTTTTTAGTAAGACATGTCTGAGTATGCAATGATTCACCATCTACTGATTCGCTTATTTTGTTAAATAGGGATCCCTCAGCAACTGCACCAACCAGCTCAATAAAGTTGTTGTTTCTGCCCTGCAGCACTTACCTCTGATTCAAGCCATGCCACTTCTGGGGTGGCTTGCAGACAATGCGTCAGCCACCTGAAACCACTGATTCTGCCAAACTGAAGGCCCGAAAGGTGTGTCCCCAAAACCGGCAGATTTGGCATGTGTAAGTAATTTTAACATGTGCAGGTCTAGTCTTAGTTACCAGCAGTCTTTCAAGAAAGAAACCACACTTGCAGCCAAAGTCATATCTCTTTATTGACTTATTCATATATTCCAATGCTTCACATTCACACAGACACCAAAATTACAGCTGTAGTTTCCACATCCATTTTCCAGACTTCAAAAACTTACCAGCAGCTCCTGCAGCACAGGTACACTCCTTGCAACCACCTTTCTAACACACTCTGAGAGCATCCCTGAAGGTGCAGCATAGCCACTCTATTACCAGAACCATTACTGTAATAGCTTAAAGCTTAGTGACAGCCCAAAACGAGATCCCAACTGTATTTGTCCGTATAGAACCATTTCAGGCACAGTAAGCTGGGTTCCAGCCCCTCTTCATCAAGATCAGATGGACTGCAGGAACTGTCATTAAAGCTCTCATTAAATTTCAGCTTTGTTTAAAAATCGAGGTTAAGACCTAGCCTAAAACTAGCTTTTGCTAGCTCTGCTTGACAACCAGGAATGTTACTGCTCCCAAAAGGCATCAATTCCAGACGATTAAACACATTCACCCTACCCTAAGCAAGAATTAAAAGGTTTAGTCACAACTACTCCCAGAATTCACATGTGGAACTTAGTCCCATCTTCTTTCAAGAGGGTTTTCCCCCTATAAAAACAGGTTTGAGGCAGTTTAATATTGCTCCTGGAAACACAAACAAGACAGCAATCATCACTGAACAGCAGGACACTCTCCCAGGAGTTGTAAAGCTGCTCTAAACCAAAGCTGTTGGTATCAACTTCAAATTTCCCCTCACTCCCGGCAGCTGAAGATTTCTCTTACGCTCATATGCTTATGGAAAAAGACATTCCCCTTACACACGATATCCCTGAGGAATCTGTGCATTCAGATGCTTCTAGTTTGGCAAAGTACTGGCAATGTACTTTTTATGCTAGGAATAGTGGATTATGTTTTCTAACATTTCTACATCCAAACTGAGTTTCTCCTGGTCACACTAATGCACTTGATTATACTTTTCTGTCCCTAATAAACATAAAAATGAAGCATGCCTTAAAATGAAACACCAAGCCGATACCTTGATTTCATAAGACACGTCACAGTAGAGTAATCGCTAAACATAAACTATTAAATCTGTATTATTCCTGCCCCAAGCCTCACCTCTGAAGGGCTTATTAGGTAACACACAGCCAATCACATGCTTTTTGGGAAGAAGATCTTCAACGAGTACATCTCCATACTTTCACCTTATGCGCTCCTGTGGAATTAAAAAAAAAAGAAAAAAAAAGTTCAAAACCTGGGCTGTAATAGCTTACTGGGCGAGAAAAAAGAAGAGGAGAAACTTGATAAAACAATAAAACAAACCCCCCAAAAAAGGGGCAAAAGGCTAACCCCACGGCACACTCAGTTTGTTACTTGCCACAGTCAACGACTCATACCCACAAGAGGGTAAAAGTTTTGCCAATTAGCAAGGCCCTGCTCTTCCATGCCTAGGAAGGGAGTCAGCCACAGGCGGCAGCTCCCATGGAGTCATGGATCCCAGCTCCCCCCTCCGTCACCACGTGGCGGCCGCCATTTTCCCTCCCTCATGTGGGCCGCGGCCCCACGCGGCCGGCGTCCGGCCCCCACCCGTCCTCCCT